>BGPR01004865.1:3613-54040 GCA_013235015.1 Araneus ventricosus
GTTGAATGAAAATTTTGTTGAAGTTTCAGTCCAAAACTGGAAAGCATGACTGAATGATAAGTTATTGAGCTATCCAGTAATCAAGCAGTTAGCATCTTCCAACAATAATGATCTTCCAGACAAACTGCTAACAGCAGATTCATGTAACAACATCCAAAACAATGGCGGACTGGGTCTGAAAATAGCGGTTGCCAGCAGTCAATGGGGGCCCACTCATATCAAAAATGTTTTTTCTCTATATAATTTTTAAAATTTTATTTATTATAAATATAATCAATTAAAAGCAATAAATGGGCATGATATACTATATAACTTATTACATTTTGTTATTATCTAAAAAACTGTTATATATACTACTGTGAGCAAGTGAACCTCATATTCCCCAAAAAAAAAAAAATCAGCTCTTCATTTCAGTCTTTAAAAGTTTAGCCATTTATTTTCCAAATTCAAATTATTTGCGCAAGTCTGCTTTTATCATTATTAATTAAAGTACAATTAAATGTCTGCTTTTATCAATATTAACAAAATCGTAATTAAATGTAATTTGTTATTATTAGAGATATCTTTGGATTCATTATGAACGGAGTTTCGTTTGGCTACAATCGTTGGAAAAACACAACATTACATGAAACGCAACCATTTAAGCGTCCACCATCTTGAAACGGAATAAAAAAATAAAAAACACATACAGTCGTTTTCGCCGACATCAAAGAGCATTCATGTCAAACTCAAAGAAAATCGAACGACGCGTTTGATCGTGGCAAAACAAATTACAGACAAACAGACTATATTAGACAAGTCAGTAAATTACTGACAAACAAACTGTTTTCGCTCGAACGGTCCAGTGAAAACAGGACTTCGCTTCGCTAGTCAAATTACTAATTAAAGTATACGTGTATTATTACATATCATTGAAAGTAAGAATTACCGAATACAAAAACAAATTTATGATTGAATTTTAAATAATTTTTGGTGGGTGTATAGCTTACTGTAATTTTGGAACTGTACTGTTATTTTTAGAATTTTTAAACCAAACCGAAATTATAGAGCTAACCATGTAACAAGTTCAACAAATTTAAAGAATACTTCTTACTTTAAAAGATTAATAACTCAAAAGTACAGAACTCAGTACGCGTTTGAGTTTACTAGATATCTAGTCAGCTGTTGAGTTTAGTAGATGGTATGTCAATAATTACTTCTGCATCCAAATCATTTAACAATTCCTTTCCGATAGATAGCAATATACAGAGAATTCCAAGTTTTCTTCAGAAAATGAACTTCTAAATCTGTTCTTTATCTTTAGCTTTGAAGAACAGAATTCACTAATATTATTAGATCATTCATTACGAATACTAATATTATTACAAATATGCCTTGATATCTCAAAAATGGATTTCACTCCTTACAGATAAAGTTCTTTTAATATATTTTCAATCGATGCAGGGCTATTAAGAACAGGAAAGGTAAAAACAAGCATAATGGTCGGCACACTATAGAAACCCAACTTAACCATAATCGGAACTCTCAACTGAACTAAATCTAAATAATGAAATTATTCCAACTAAATTCTAATGAAGAGAAAGACTCATGGATAATTAGTATTTATTATTTATTAAGCGGTTATTCTTAGCATTGGGATTATAATCCCTCACACACGTTGTTTACAAATCCCTTTGATAAAAGAATAAGTGTATGGATTATATATGGATCATATTTAATCATATTCGGTGGCGATCTTAGCAAAACGGTTTGCAAGCTCCACAGAGAAGGAGCACTTTTTCTCTGCGACGAGATCATCGTCTGGTTTTCCAATATATTTTGACCCAGATGAGACTGACAAGACTTTGAATTCAGAAATTTAATTTTGGACATCCTACAAATTTGTATTTGATTTTAGTACCTTCTAATGTAGGGATGGAAGACAAACTCCCAGTGATGATTTTTATTTTGACATTGTTCTTCAAGGTCCACCCTACCCTAAAATTAAATTCTAATAGTTCGCTTTACAAAGCTGGATTAAATGAGTTCAAACTAAAGCAAGGAATTGATAACAACATAGCATATTATTTTTAGATACACACCAAGAATTCAAAGTTGCCACCAAGTCTAATACCGATAAACTTCTCACCTACAGGGTTAAAATCAATTTCCCGAGTAAAATAACGAAAATATTATGAAAAATATTTGATTTTAAATTCTTTAGGTTAAATTTTTCTTATACGGTTTTAGCGACAAAGCGTGAAGAAGAAATGTTGTCCATTAGTAGAGTATTTTTTTGTAAGAGTGAGGGAAGGAAATTCTTTTAATGATTATTAGTTTAGTGATTTGTAGTAATAATATTTTCGTAATTTGTCATTAAATTTATATCATTACAAAAATAATGTTTTGAATTTCTAAAATAATCAAAAAATCATTCTTCTGAAATGAGTTTTGAAAGATTTCACTGGGAAAACAACAAAATCTTGCTCAATTTTTAATAACTGAAATTTTAATTAACCATAGGACTTTGAAAATTGACAGTGATTCTCCTTTTGTTTTAAAAAGCACATGCGAAAAATTTCATCAAGTTTGGACAAAAACTGCAGATTTTAATAAAAGACGAACAATTCCTCTTTACATGTAAAGAACTGAACTTTTGTACTAAATCAATTTCAAACAAGACAGTTGAAAACAAGAAAATTATAAGTTATAAATGCATTTTATTTTTTAAGCAATAAAATCTAACACGGAGTACCATATTCTTATTTCTATGTTTTGCTCCTGATCATGCTTTTGTATGCAAATTGTCAATAAATAATAAAAGAGAATGTATGTGTAGGTTGTTGTCTGTCTGTTGATGTTCTACAGTTCGTTGAATCTAAAGCCACAAAATTTGGTACAAACATACTATAAGAGCGTAGGAATATGCATCTCAGAAAGTTTTTAAATTTTAATTAATTAAAAATTAAACAAGAATTGGGAATTTTTTCAACTATATCTCAAAAAATATTATCACATAAAAATAATTTTTACGCATTATTAAATTTCAAAATTTTTATCTTTCAATATGATGCCAGTTTAGTTGCTGTGAGAGTTTCTCCTTAATTTTGCAATTTTTTAAAAATATTTTTAAGCATAATTATTTAACAATACTTTGGAATGTTGTAATGAAAGTCAATCAACTTTCATTGCTTCAAATCAATAAAACTTATATTTTTCTCCTGATAAAGAAGAAGCATGATATATAATTATGTTTTCATCTTACGATATAAAACCTTTTTTAAAGCAAAAATTGCATTCCATTTCATCAGTTTTTTAGCCCAATTTTTTCTTTCCTCATTACTTCAAATAAATTTACTTTTTAGACATATTTACAATATTATTATGATAGATTTAATTTCTAGCAATGATCTTAAAACTCATCTTTCCTGTTACATAAAGAAAGTTTTTCCTGGAGATTGTGTTTAATTAGGTTAAATATTCACTCTATAATTAGCTTAATAAAGTGTAATAATTGTAACTTAAATTAGAATTATACTTGACCAATAAAAAAAATAACTTCATTGACTCTCAAGATTTTTAGCCTTTTTTATTTGCTAAATATAAAAACCTAAGTCATTAATTTCATCAGATGCGAAACATACTACATCAAAATTTGGTTCAAATATTAATACATTTCCTGTCCACTGTTTTTCAATTTTTTTAACTAATTTATTTCTTGGTTTTTTGTAACAATTAATGGCTTCAGCTTACCAAAAATTAAATAAGTTGGTGAATTTAAAGTTGACTGGCATAATTTAATCCATACAGTTAATAAGATGAATTATTCAGGTGTTCGCCGCTGTCAGTATTTAATACTAGAAAAGCAATGTAAAGAGAGGGAAAATCTGAGTCTCCCTCTGCATTTTATACTCTTTCTTTGCTGACTGAAAACAGGAATACCACTCCTCACACCCACGAAAGAAAGAGCCTTTTACTGCTTTTACAACCTTGTTAACATACCCAAAGAAGCACTCCCATAGCCCCCCACCTCCAAGGAAAAGGCGAGTGTCCCAAGGCCAGAGAAATACATCTATCCCCTGGTCCTGCGAGTGTCCCCCGGATGCCATTTTGTCAAATTACATGATTTTCCCTCCCCTTGTAAGTTTCAGAGGGTCCGAAGTAGACTATTTTCTTTGTTCGCTTCTCCGTCAGTTTTACTACTGTAAAAAGCACTAACAACAAAAAAGAATGTTATTTAGACATTTCCAAGGACCGCAGCTTCCTGCTCAGAGGGGTCACTCTTCCGTTTTGCCGGGGGTGATATGAGTGGTCTTTGCGTCCCGACCTTGCACAGAAAGAAAAGGTTGTGTGAAGGACATAAAACTACTTGCTATTTTGTTTTCTTTAGAAAAGACGCAGGAATTTCTCTAGGAAAAAAAAATCTTCCCTTTCTCTCTCTTTCACATACACAGATCCTGGGGGCCCATATCAGCTTATGTTTAAGGGGCCCACTTGCCATCGGACAAGCTGGCAACCTGGCCAGTCCGCCACTGGCCATCCATGTACCCAAAAACCAAGTCTGTGATGTTAATAGTTTTCGAGATATAATGAGAAACGTACTGCGCATGCGTCATGCAAACTATGAAATGACAGACAGACAAGAAAGCGAATGAATATTGCATTGTCATCTAGTTGTGAGCTCAGTTTAAAGTTTCGAGTCTCCAGCTCATCGGGAAGTTAGTTTAAAATCGATTGCAAAATTTGAACAAGATATACAAATATATATATAGGGAGAGTGTGAACTAATAGTAGGAATTGAAAAACAACCACGTAGGGCGCGGTGCCAAATCAGAACACCCCAATTTGCAGGACTCGTGCGCATAATCTTTTGCTCCAACACACAAATTCTCATGCCTAGAATATCTTGGTAGGCGATGTCTTTCGAGCAAACGTTGACCGGGTCCCGCGAGTGTCCGGGGGCCCTAGCAACATCCCAGACGGTCACGTGACAGAAATGTTTGGTCCCCCTCTCGTGTGGGAAGATTCGAGCGAGAAGAGGGGAGGCGGATGAAAATACAAGAGCGAGGTCACCGGAGTCTGCCACCACCTGCCTGCATTTCGAAGATCATCCCACGACCCGTGTTTACCTCCGAGAAGAGGGGGACGCGCGAATTCACTGGTGCTCAGAGATATCTCAAAACTTACTGACGATTCTTTCTGTTTCCCTGTCTATCGAGGATGGTTATTGCGAAAAGATCCAGTTTTCGGTTATTTTGGGGTTTTTTTCTTTAACCCGGTTTGACTGGCGATCATAACTGCCTAAAATAACCGGGTTTTTTTTTCGGGGTTAATAAAAAACAAACGCCGTTTGTATCAAAATTTTATTAATATGGTTTTACAGGAAATCAATCCATTGGCCAATATTTATCTGTTCATTAAGGCTCTTTCAGTAATCCACCTCTCAACAGACGCTTCGAGGGAGCGGTTGTCGATGATTGGTCTACATGTTGAAATTCAAAGCATCTTGATAAATTTTAGTCTAATTAACCTAAAATCGAGCCTATCTTCCGATGCGGTTTTATTCGATCATTCGGTTAAAAAAATAACCGAAACTATCCCTTTCGAATTCCCTGTGTTTCAGCCTGTTTTGAAAGCGATTCAGTTCATTAACAGTTATCAATGCTTATACAATAGAATCTCCCTACAACGAAGTCTCTACAGCGAATTCCCCATAACGAAATTTTAAATCGGAATGTTAAACATTCAAAATATTTCATATAAAGAAGTGGTTGTCTCCTATAACAACGAATTTTTTCAGAGGTTTATTCTTCGATTTTTTTGATATTTTGAAGAAAGTTGATAGCGTTTCTGTGCATCCATTTCGCTCACACGTGCCTTTTTTTTTCTGGAACCACTCACTCTTAAAATGCGAAAATTTTCTGAAAATTTAACATCACGAAATGCAAAGCAATGTAAAGCCAACGGAATTTTTTCAAGTAAAATAACGGAATTTTTCAAGTAAAATAAACGTGTTCATACTATTCTCTCTAAATTATGAATTGTCTTCTTTGAGCATTTTATTTATACAATAAAAATTAGTATACTTAACAAATTCTATAATATATATTACTTCATTTTTAATCGAAAGCTCATAATTAAATATTTTTTGAACTTATCGCACCTATTGAAAAGTTTGCAACATTTACTTAAATAACTGCAAAATCTCTAATCTCCGTATAACAAATTTTCTCTATAACGAATTTTTTCAATCGGAACCAAGCGGATTTCTTTTGTTATAGGAGATTCCACTGTATTTGAAATTGCCCACATCAACTTAGTAAACTGATCGGTCGTGGTCCTGCCTGCCCTCAACACCTGATTTGGTTGTAAAAACATCGACTTTCAGCGACGGACCGTTCATTTATTTGATCTGTTCATCATGTCGGCCCTCCTGTCAAGGTCCATTTTACTGCAACTCGGGCAAGTGGAAACAACTGGGAGATGAAGAAATCGTCTCTGCGCGTAATTGTTTCCACATTAGCTCAAAAATTTTTTCCATCGAGTTTATTCTACATAATTAACGAGCAGAAATTATGCGCACAATCCGATAATCTCCAAATAAATTTTATTAAGTGCGTTTAAAAACAAAATGGTGAAATCTTAAAGTTTGATGTGAAGTTCCCAAATCGAACAATTCTTCCGTAAAACTGAGGTCCAGTCGAGGAACTGGCCTTCCAGTGAATTATTTAAATTAATTTTCTTAGTTACCACACGCATATGCAATATAAGGTGTGCTATTTATGTTGGCAACTTCCAAACATGCTTTATGGGTGTATTTAGAATATAATAATTAACTGATCAATATTCTAGCTAATAATCTTTTTCCATTTCTTTCAGGGATAAACGCTATCCATATATCGCCGTATCGACAAAAAAGAAGCTGCAGATGTTGTAAATCTATATTGATTCAAAGTGAGTTCTTATATTTTGTTCACAAAATTTAATAATCCTTGCTTTCTGAGAAACAAATCATATTTTCGGAAATATCAGCGACCATTATCATTTTTCTCTTATATTATTATTTACTCATTCTAGGCATGTATGTAAAATTCAGTTTTACTTAGTTTCAGCTCAAGCGTTTGCGGTATCTTTATTTGTTTCTCAATAAATAGCCGAATAAATAAACTGAGAGAGGAGAAAACCATCTTTGCAAAAAACTGTGAGAAAAAAAAATTATCGTTTGCATTAAAGGAAACTGCATAGTTTTCTGCTTAATAAACCTGATTAAATCCACTGTAACGCTTCTTAAAATGAATGAATATAAATGAATTATTATACGTAGTAGCAAATCGATTGCATAAAAAAGAAGTGGCGGATCTGGTTGAGGGTCAAGCTAGCTTGCCTGATGGCAAGTAAATAATAAACAGAATATACCTAAATTCCCTCATGAAAAAATGTGGGAGAAAAAAGAAACACTTTCTCTATAGTAAGCTTCTCTAAAGCAAATAAATAAAATAACCCCAGAAATCAAGTTCCGCGTTTCTTATATAATATTTATCCATGGAATTAAAATCAAATAACTTTAATCAGTTTCGTTATTTTAAATAAGAAAATTAAAGGGTGTTAAAAGGGAATTATTTTAAAAAACGCGAAAAATGAGATATGTATTAAAAAATTAAATTAAGAGTATAATTATTAAAATATTATAGATTTTAAACAATATAATAAATTATAAAAAAGTAATACAGTAAAGTCTCCCTACAAGAAGTCTCCCCACAAATAGTTCCTCCTATAACGAAATTTTAATCTGGAATGTTAAATAACATTCCAAAATATCTCCATAACGAAGGTTATCTCCTATAACGAAATTTTTTCAGTCCTTTATCTTTTCGATTTTTACTGCTTTTAAACAGTTACAATTTCTGTGCACACAAATTTCTCACACGCCTGTTTCTGGAACTACCTGCATTGTTCATTCCAGTGACAACACAACGATAGAATGCTATGTGAAGGCAATGTTGTGGGGACCTAAAGTTTCAGCAGATATACCCATTGGTCAAGATCTCCAAGAATCAGTGAGGATGGAAACAGCAAAATGGATGTGACAATACGTATTTTATGTTTATCCGGGTAGTGTTATATTGCCTTCTAAATTAGTGAATTGCTCGGCCTTTTGAGTATTTTTTGTTTATACAATAAAAATTAGTATAATTTTAACAAATTATATTATCATTTTTAATGAAAGTTATAATTAAATATTTTTAACTTATCGTACCTATTGAAAAGTTTGCACATTACTTAAAACAACTGCAAAATCTCTAATCTCCTGTATAACGAAATTTTCTATAGCGAATTTTTCAATTGGACCAAACTAAGGCCAATGCAGGCCTAGTGGTAAGGTCTCGGCTTTTGGGGCCGGAGGGTTCAGTGTCTGAAACCCGATTCCACCATGAAGAACCCGTTTATGGGCCTACACGCTAAATCATACGTAGTGGTCAAACGGCTCCGTTGGTGTGGCGTGGAAGTTTAGAGAGGGGGTGCCAGTTCAGGTGTCCTCGTCATCTGACCCTGAGGTCTCGTAATACGGGAGGTCCAACCCAAAATAGCCTCCTGTGTTGCTTCAAAATGGGACGTTATGGCAAATAACTAAACCAACGGAAAACCAAAGCGATTTCGTTAGGGAGACCTACCTGCATATAATTTAATATATATATGGAATTAATATTACGGATTATAGATATGTGGGCCTCTAACTGACTCTGGCAACCACTATTTTCATATCTGTCCGCCACTGGCATAAAAAATATTAAACTTGATGTATTGTTAAATTAATATTTCGTTTTGTCTTTCCAGGACTGCATTTAACTGCGCTATCTTTCGACGTCAATCTGTGATAGTCGCCAGCTCAATTCACTGAGCAAGGAACTGGTTTTCCGATCAAAAAAGCGAAGCTGCGGCTCAAACATCGAAGGAGCTATTATCTTTCGTGAAAAGTGCTGGGGCAGTGGGAAAAATGAGGCAGATCCTGACGAACGAAAGTATTGACATGAAGGAACGATCGTTGCATCGTCTGGATTGTAAAGTTCAAAAGCAAGGATAAAGAACAAGAGCAATACCACAGAATTCGCCATGCCATGGCAGTGACCAGAAAGAATCTGAACTTTTGCCACTGGAGAACGCTTCTCATGTACAGCATGCCTTCATTCGAACCTTGTACATAAGAAGATGGTAAATGGATTTTAGAAAATGGCTGCGTGAATATTTTCCTGCCATGTACAAAAGTCAGTCAAAACAGAGCTGCATATATATAGTATTTCATAATTGATATGTGATCATTTGTGTGTTGTGATTGATAATTTCATTATTGTGTTTTGAAATGATTTTATATGGAAATATTAAGAAAATTTTCGTAAGTTGAAGTCGAAAAGATAACTTTTTGAAAATTTTGAACTGTCTGCCGACATTGTAAAACTACACTTGGTGGATACCAATTTTTTGTAGCTTAATTAAGAATGGTTCATTATAAACGTTTATTATTTGCCACGTAAGAAAAGGTTATTTTCAAGCAAAGAAATGCACCAGCCACTGCAAGGTTTAAATTGACTAAATATTGATCAGTGACGAAAAGATAAGATCAAACTTTTATTCTAAAATTGCGTTGTGGGTTTTAAACCTGTTTACTCATGAATAATCGGACGATTTCTATTATGATAAAGTTTTGGAAAAATTGAAAGTTACCATTTCATCTTAATATTGAGAGAAACATTGTAGGAGAATAGAAAACCTGCCCAGTTTAGGTGTGTGTTTATGCAGAATTAAATGAATGCTAGTCTTATAAAATCAAAAAGAAAATTATTTAAAAGTGCAAAGACGCTTATATCATTATTTTATTTTTCTGTGTGCTTTCAATTATTGTACAAAACCTCTACAAATATATGCATCACATCAACCTGATTAATAAAGAATGTTTTGAGTTCTAGTTCTTACTTTCTTTTGCAAAGTAGTTTCATTTGTATACTCTAAGAATTGAAACGGTGCTCATAATATGTGGAGTATTACAGCTAATTACTATACAGCCAATGGAATTTCAGTAAGTATTTTCTAGTTGCAACCAAGGCCTCAAATATATTAAACGTTCGAAATATTGAACTCTGATGCAATTTTATTTTTTAAAATAAAAAAATAAGTTATTAATATAATGATATTCATATCAGATACTGCATCAAAATATATTTAAAATTGAGCTATTAATTGTTAATTAATTTGAAAATATTAAATGATTTTATTCCTTATAAGAAGCACGCACCTGCACAATTTTTTCATGTTAGCCCATCAAAAAAAGTGAGTTAACGATATTCGATCCTTGTAGACATGAGCGAGGCAGGCTCGAAAATGTTGACATCTGAAGCAAACTTGTTTCAGCAACCTTCTTGTTGCATTGGCTATCAATAGTCCTTACCTTTTCCGCCACCCTTGAAAAAATGAAATAAATCTTGAAACAAACAAAGAAAGTAAATGGAATAAATTAAAGGTGCCATATCATTTTTTTTTTAGCAAATAAAACTATATTGTTTTAATTTCATAGATTTTGAAAGTTATATCAACACTTATGAAAAAAATATAAAAGAAATTTTGATGAAAATGCCTTGTAAAAAATGACGCAATAAATTAAATATCATGACGAAAACAACAAGAATGATAATTGATAGAAACTGGTAGCTGCTATAATCAATATTTATTTCTATTTACTAAAGAAAACACACTACAGAGAAAACTCCATTTACAGAGGCTGACGTTCAAAGAACAAAAAGTCACAATGAGTAAATAAAAAAGAATATGTCTTGAAAGCAAAAGTAGACCAGAGAATACATAAAACTGCTAAAACTTATGAAAACGCATATATAATTGAAAACGAAAACACATAATCACAAAACTTTAAGACACACTATGACACCAAAAGCCGTATATTTTAAAAAATTTGAAGTTCATTTCCAAAAGGCACACACTTGAGATTAAAAAAAAAATGCAGCACTTAAAATGAAAATAAATCAAACACGGCGCCAAAACACTGGTCGAATACATAAGAACACGGAAAATCAAATATCATCAATATTTATAAAAAAAATATCATGAAAACTTACTATGAAAGCAGTTTAATAAAAAACATATATTATCAAAGAATATAATATAAATTCCGCATTTCTGACATTTGCTACACGAAAGTAACAAAATGTTGGGTTATATTTTGCTCCGGCGACCGTGCCGATATTGAGGAGTCCGAGACGTGGTTTTCCGTTTCGACATCCGGTTCCGCCGAGCCCAACATTATCTGCTTCTTAAAATTATTTTGGGTTGTTTTCTGTAATTGATTTCGACTACTTGATTTTCTTGAAGCCAATTAAAAATGTTTCTAAAAGAAAATGATTTATGAATCATCATAATCAAAATACAGTGCACTCCCGATTATCCGGGTTAATCACCGGGAGGGAACGCACGGACAATAGAAAAACACGGATAATCCGAAAACTCCTTTTTATTAAAGAAAAAAATCAACATCAGTACAAAAATATAAAAATTACTTACATTTGCATACTGTATAACATCAAATTAGGAATTTTCATTTTAACATTTACTGCTTTAAAAAATCTGTAATGCGTCTTTGCTTCTGTTGTTCGTTCATCTCTTGTCGTATATCGACACATATTTTACGAATCGCAGTAATGTTATAGTAATCAAATCCTCTTTGTCCCATATAATCTAACAAAGTTTCCACAGATTGTAGAGCAGCAGAATGAGAAATTGTATTTTCCTCATTTAGTGCATCTTCTGCATCAGTACTAGCTGATTCTCCATTATCAAGTTTTTGAAGGATTTCTAATTTTTGTTTAACATTTAAAACGTTTCGTTTCACACCACTCATTTTTACCAGTAAAACATTTCACGCTGCTAACTGACGATAAACAAGACGCAAAACCTAAAGGAACACGTGCGAAAAATAAAGAAGACAAAGAAGTTAAAGAATGGCGTGTCAGGCAGAAGCGTGTTCGTACAATAATGAGCTAGCAGAAAGTGGATGATTCATTTCTTGGAAAATTAGGGGTTGAACCGGTAGAGGTTGCACGTGGAGGAAAAAAAAATCTATTCTTTAGCTTCCGCCGTCACGGTTCACTAGTTTCACGGAATTAATCTCTCAATCGGACATCAACATCGATTTTACTTGCATGATAAGCGTGAAAATGTATCTCTTTAAATTTTTTTATGAGTCCGGAATGAGCACGGATAATCCGCGCACAGATAATAGAGAGTATACTGTAAATAAAAAGTAATAAAAATAACTATTTCCAGTTAAATTCCAGATAATAAGCATTGAACGCGACATTTTAAAGTTATTATACGGAATGCGTGCATCAAATTGCCCCAGCCGTGTCAAATTTCATGTCAATCGTCCATTTGCCACATGTGTTTAAATGAAATTGTCCCTCCCTAACCTCAGAGATTATGTTTGTGTTTGATTTACCCAACAATATTTTTAGTTGTCAAATTAGAAATATATGCCCCAAAATTCATTAAAATCGCCCTAGTCATGTCCAACAGCATGCCAATAGGCTCAAGGGTTTACATGTATTTTCACGATTTTGCCCCACCTTACTCTGAGGAATCAGATTATCGTTTATTTACCCTGACAGAAATTTTAGTCAACTTGTGAGAAATATATAAACCCTGTGTCATCGAAATTGCACAAGTCGTACAAACTTTCATGTCAATCTGCCCTTTCGTTAAATTTATTTAAAAGACTTTACCCCACCCTACCCTGAGGGATTTCGTTAGCGTTTATTTACTCATAGAGGCTTTTTAATCAACCACTGAAAAACATATCTACCCAATTTCATCAAAATCGTCTTAGCCATATCCAATAGCAGCTCAACCATCCAAGAGTTTACATGTATTTTGAAGATTTTGTCCAACGTTTCTCTCAGAAATTGGATCAGAATTTATTTATCCATACCCTACTTTAAGTCAACCTATGAGGAATATCCAGTATCGTCAAAATTGTTCCAGCTGTAACAAATTATTAGTATAGATTTCATTTTCAATTTATCGAATGCGTTTGAAAGACTCTGCCCCACACAACCCTGACGGAATGGATGAGCGGTAATTGCCCTTATAGTATTTTCAATTGGCTAATTAGAAGTATTCGTAGCAAATTTCATGAAAACCGCCGAAATCGTCAAGCGTGTCGATCGGCCTATTTGTTACTTGGATTTTGGATATTTTGCTCCTTCCTACCTTGAGCGACTGCGTTTAGGGCTTATTTACCCCTACAGTACTTCAAATCGGCTGATGAGGAACATGTGTTCCAAGTTTCATCAAAATTGGTCCAGCCCTTCTGAAGTAATGCTGGAACAAAGATACAGTCAATTCTGGATAATTCGAAATTTTTGCTCGGTACGGAGAATTCTGTATTAAAATAATGTTAAAAAATCGTGGAGAATTTGAATTTTATTTTCGATAATTCGAATTTTTCGAATTATAACTCCTTAAAATATTACGGTAAAAATTTTTCCTGAAACTTTTCTCAGCTGAGGTGCATTATTTATTTTAACGGTCTTCCTGCGGAAAAGAAAAGCGGGGATTGGAATGTCACTGATGTACGTTGATTTCCGAGGATTTTTCTGTCCACTCTCTGATGTTACCCTCTCCCCTACCTTCTGCGTTCACTTTTGATTAGTCATCCAAAGCAGTGGCGGATTTTGACAATATGAGGCCCGAGGCGTAAAATTATTTTGAGGCTCCATCCAAAAAAAAACTCTATTGGTGATACAAATGTGTAACGTAAAATAACTTACTTATGCTTTTAATTCTAGGTCTATGCTTACCTTCGTTATTCAATTTGAAGCTAGTTCTTGTATTGTTGTTTATATGATTTCTAACATTTATTTCCCTCATTTTTGCAAAGAATACACTTTATTCTTGGCAAAGTATATATGCTACGTCATTTTTCATAACGTTATATGTAGTGTTGTTATAATTTCCAGGTATTGATACTGGACCTTTAAGTGCTAAGTAAATAAAACATGAAAAAAGTGGGTAGGTAATGGTTTATTTTACTCTGATAAAAAAAAAGCAATAAAGCTCAAGCAATCTAATAAAATGAACACGTAGAATAATAAAAAAAAAGTTGTAAGGCAATCCTTTTTAGCCCAATAATATTTTAGAGTTGATTTTACTTTCTTAATTATATCATTTTTCTTTCACATAATTATAAAATTGGGCGCAAATCATTTTTAAATTACAATGACAAATCAAAATTGCTTTAGTTGTTTCCGCTGACAACCAGTTTCTTTCGTCTGACCATTGAATAGACATCAGGGAAAATATTCTCTCCACATTTGCATCGAGGGCTGAAATGGCAAATACGTATTCACATAGCTTTATCAGACATGACTTCTCATCAATATACTTTGTATCTGCAAAGAACTTCAGTCATTTCTCTTGCATATTCAATTTCATAATTGCTTCGCAGTTTTGGTTGGTATTGTTTTCTCTAAATAATCTTTTAGATATACAAACTGGTTGAATGGAATCTCAGTGCTGCCAATATCGATGTTTCTTACATATAAATATGTGATAGTACGTTCTATTTCTTCCCGGCAGAGTATAGGGAGGAAACGGGACAAATAGTAATATGTGACTGAGTAGTGAAATACGGTGGCAGTCTCGTATATACGGGACGTATGGCAACCCTAATTATATGTAGATATAAAATAGATAAAAAAAATTAAAATACCTTTGCCTCCCTTTATCTTATTTCATTTTACTCCAAACAGAGATGTTTTTCGTTTGATAATATAAAATATTTAAGTAGCAGTGATTTGTTTCGGCTTTTGCGTCTATCTACATGGGTTGGACATAACAGTGTTCAAACATTCAAATTTTATATTAAATACGAACAACATTTCAAAATTGTTTTTAATAAATATTTTTTTCTTTTCTTGTGTCTAATAAAGGAAACTTATTCAGTTAAAAAGGAGAAATGAGCTCATAAATCACCAACTTATATTTATGAACTATAAAAAATTTACTATAAACTGAGAACCATTTTATATTTCTTCTAAATTTCGAGCTCAAATGAACAGATTAACTCTTTTGTCCTAAAGGACAGAATGGTATCATCTAATAACAATGCGGGCAGAAAAAGAGGGAAATAATAAAATTAACCCCCGAAATTTTTTTTTAAAAAAACAGCACTTTGAGATGAATTAGGGAAGATTCGTTCACGGTGGCATTTAGGGGACTGACCAAAAATCGAAGAAGAAAATGATTTTGGACTCACCCCATTTTAAAGCTGATAATGAGTTGCAATTTTCACCAATAGTTTATCTTGGTAAACGCAACATTTACATGCATTTTTGTGAAAAAAAAAGCACGAATATTCAGGAAGCAATAAAGGTTTTCTTAAAAAATCCCAAATTTTACCGCAACTTTTTTGCTTATTACATACAGAGTCAAATTATACGAAACTTACAGAATTTATGACAATATGTTAGAGAAGTATTATAACAAAATTTGAAGTAAATACTTGGAATATTAGAGGAAATATAAGCATTTGTAGTAAATAATTTTTTAATGCGCATGTGCGAAACGTAGCCTAATTTTTCTTTCATAACTTCAAACTCAAATATATAGGGCAGCTTATATAAAAATTCCAGTTGAATAGCATTAAGATTCAGGAAGATATCTGCATTGCAGCGATATGAATTTTAGTTGCACTCTAAGAGAAGCCAAATGATGAGGGTTTTTCTACAAATTTTTTTAAAAATTTGAATCTTCGAATAGTTATCGCCGAACTGCAATCTAAGCAATGTATTTAATTTATAAGTATACATGGGTATTCAGGATATTCAACTTTCATAAAATTTAATATTACTGTTAGGATCGATTTAATCTCTATACAAGCTGTTTTGAGGTTAAAAATATTAAGACGAACTGAAATAACAAAATATTTAAATGTGCATCACATTCAGGAGAGTTGGTGTTAGTATCTTGCAAATAAAAAAAAATGCAAAATTTTTATTTAGAGAGTAATTTTTTTTAAAGTAGTAAAAAAAAAATGACATTTTTTTTAACAATCTAAATACTGTAATACAAAATTTGCCAGGACTGTTGTGTCAGGCAGCTAACTGCGAAACAAATTGGACCACACTGAATCTGCAAGCGAATTTTAAAACAAAAAAATCCTAAGAATGACATCCTGAAACTTAAGCGATACTTGATTTTAATTTAAATTTAATTAGAGTACTCTGTCCAAAAAATTAAATAAAAGTATTAAATTAAATTAGCTTGATAATAATGCAAGAAAAAATGTATTACGATGCGTCTGACCCCAAAAGTTGAGGGCCCTAAGCAGTTAGTTACCTATATTTTGCCCTGCGCAGTTCAATACCTGTGAAATCAATTTACAGACCATTGCATCTTGGTTACAAAGGACGTATAATCAAATGAATGTCGACTTATACATATCTCGTATTCTATAGAGCACATTCTTGTGAGACTAGTAGGTTAATTTATCAGCAATGATACACATTAGTCACACTAGGACTTAATTCCCCCAACGTTTTGGGCTGTTTTCATTCACTCAATAATTTTTAAGCAAAGAGGGAGAAACTTTTCAGTGAGGAGAGGATTATACTATAAACAAGGCTGCAATGTCGTAAATTCGCCGTCGGCTTAGCGATGTAATATTTCTCGAATAGGTTTTGAGGCCCCCCTAGGGTCTCAAGGCACGAGGCGGCAGCCTCGAGCGCCTGTGCGGAAATCCGCCACTGATCCAAAGCCTGTCTGCATTTTCAAATTACATTCACAGAAGCAATTAAAAATATCTGCTTTTTTTTTAAAAAAAAGTGATGAATAATTAAGCTAGTAAAAAATGTTTGATTTAATGAAAAAAATGTAGTAGCGTTCTTAGATAAAGTTTATGTGTTAAATATTTGATAGTGGAGTTAATATTTTTGTTTATCTCTTCCGTTTGAGAGAATATATGTAATTCGAATATTTTTATATTTCCAACTTTTTCTCTGGTCCTTCAACTTCGAATTATCCAAGTTCGACTGTATATACAAAGCTCATTCAGAAAGTAAGTACCGTTTGGCTCTTAAAAAAGATTAGCATTTTGTTTTCATTTGTATTTTATTAAAGGAAAATCTACACACCTTAAACTACTTTTCGACGTATTCTCCATGCGATTTAAGGCATGTGTCATATCTTGGCAATAACTGCAACATACCCACTTCGTAGAATTCGGCCGCCTGCGACCTGAACCAGGTCTGGACGTTTACTTGATCTCATTATCACTTGAAAATTGCAGCCGGCAAGAAATTTCTTGAGATGAGAAAACAAATGGAAGTCGGATGGAGCTAGGTCCGGACTGACTTTCACTTACCTGACGATAAATTTCACAAGGTCGAACATTTCTCGCATTCAAAAACTTGATAACGGCTATTATTTCACAGTTGGCGGGCCGATCGATTGTTCTAAACATGATTACCGTCAAACAATGATTTCAAACGTTAACGTAAACAAACGAAATGGCTAGGCTAATTAGTTCTCGAGTTGAAGGATGTAGCCACGCATGCGCGACCTTCGTGCTGTCAGATGCGCGGGAGATATGCGTAAACGGTACTTACTTTCTGGATGAGCTTAGTACATACATACATTGAGTTTTATCATGTTCTTTTAAACTCAGATTTCAGGTCTAATTCGTAAATTATGGTAATCTATAGTTATAAAAGTCAATGTTTGTTTGTGTGTGTGTGTGTCTGCGATGTCCAGACGAATCTATCGCACTTGCAGCCATGAAATTTGGCAAACAGGTAGTCGTAATGGTGAATGAATGCCCCCTCGAAGCCGAAATTTTAAAATTTAATCTGGAAAATTTTTTATTTAATGTTTTGTGTTGTTTTGGGTTAATTTTTCGCACTAATTTCTCAATAGAATGGTTTCGAATAATTGTACGAAAAAAATAGATAAACCATTGGAAAGAGCACACGATTTCTGTTCTAATGAAGTTAGTTTCGAATTTCTAACTTAATTTACTAAATTTTGGGATTTTTGAAAAAAATAGTCACTTTTCAAAGACAAAATTTTCTGGAATCCTTAAAACTCTTGCATCCGATGTTCTATTAAAGATATCATTTTGAAAATTTTTCAGCTTAAAACTGCAACGGTTCTGTCGGATTTAAAACAAGAATGGTTAAAATATCTTTTCCCATTTTTTAAAAATTAATATTTTCCTGATAGTTGAACGATATTTTTCCTGTAGCGAAGCTTCCGCCCTCGACAGCTCTCCGGAACATTGCGGGCAATTTCATTGGCTGACGGGGCAGGGTGACGTCATTACTTTCGCGTTCTGCGAGGAGATGATTTATTTACTCGATGACTTCGATTATTATTTTTAAGCGTGTCTTAACTAATTTCTTTGCCTTTCATACTTTGCTTGCGGTGTAATAAATATCACATTGTAATTTTTTAACATTGATTTGGATTAACGGTACTCGGTCGAGAGGAAAAAGAGGCGTACCAACTCAATAATATATATATTTCTGTTTTGATTTCGTTTTTAAAACTTTCATTTATGTAATTGTATGTGGGCTTTTTTTTATTTTGTTGAAGTCCCGATTCCACGGGCAACGCCGTGCGCGTACTGTTAGTAAATAATATAAGTAAGTAGATTATTTTATTTGCCGTATGCATTGCGACGTAGTGGATGTTGCATAAAATACTTAAATTCCCCACCAAAAAAGAAACACATCTTCTTCGAAACTTTTTTTATTTCGTATACTTAAATTCCCCACCAAGAAAGAAACACATCTTCTTCGAAACTTTTTTTATTTCGTAACTCTAGTGTAAACATATGACGTGTGTTAAATAAAAAGGATTAATTTTACAACAGATCACATGACTCTCAAACCATCCGCTGGTTAATCTGCTAGAACTAGTGTTCCTTAAATATCGGTAGACTATCGAAGCCAAGTCGATAGTATCGGGTTTTCGGAACTAGCGACTGAAACAATCGATAGTTTCAAAACTATCGATAGTTTTATCCGGGGCAATACTATCTATAGGTGCATTTTCAGTCGATAGTTTTAAAACTATCGATGCTATCGATAGTTTCAAAACTATAGACTGGAACTATCGACGGAAACAATCGACTGGAAGAACACCTATCGATAGCATCGCCGAGGAGGAAACAATCGATACTATCGATAGTAACTATCTATCGACTGCGCTACCGATAGTTGAACTATTGAAGTTTAAGGAACACTAGCTGGAACCGACTGCACGTGACTCTTTTTTCGTCCGTTCCTCCAGCATATTTACGGATCCTGAATAGTAAGAAATGAGGTCCCTTCTCATTGGATCTCAGCGTCACGTGACTTGGCTTGCTTCTTAATAATGTCATAGCATCTCACTTAGGCGGGATTTTAATTATTATTTTGTCTTCTGCCATCCCATCACGGAGAAATCAAAACTACCTTCTAATCATGATTATTTGAATGTTTCTCAAGAGAATACATTTTTAGAATAAAATAAACAAAGGAAGAGCCTTCAGCATTCCTAAGTACTGGTTAGTTCTACGACGTCGTTTAGAAGCAAAGCCGAGTCACGTGAGAGTGAGAGAATAAGAAGCGATCTCCTTCTCTGCTACGTGGGATTCGTAAATATGCGTTCCTCCAGTCTATACTTAGTCTCCGCCTCTGAACTCTCGGATCAGCATGTGATACATTATTATAATTTATAAAGAGCTAATACATTTTACACAATTGCATGAAGCAAAAGAAATTATTTTTATTTATTTTTTGAGCTAACTTTTATCAAAAGTCTATTAAATATAATTCTTCACAGACTTCTGTTGGGTGAATGTTGCATCTCGATGATGTACATGTGGTAAATATGTTTTAATGCCTTAATTTTGTATTTTCTGATGCCCCTGATGATGTGTTAAACTTGTTTGTTAACTTTTAATGCGAATGATTTAATAATAATTTAATATTCTTTTTCTTATACGTACTGAATTATAAATAATTAAGTTATTAATTATTATAGTGTAATGTTTTCATCATATTGCGTGTTCTGATGTTTTACTTCTTAGAACATCTTTCGTGTATAAATTATGGTATAAATGTTTTGCTCGCGTATGATTTCAGTGTTTTTGCTCTTTTTTGCCAATCTCATCCCTGTATATTAGATTTGGCCAAATCTTTCTGCAACGTTCAGGCTACGTAAGAAAAGTGGCTCTCCCAGAAGGGAAGACTTCTGTTCTTAGAATTCGGAGAGGGGGAACAAAGATTTCTTAGAATTCGCCGCGGTTTTCGAAGGGGGAAGTGAATTTCCCTCACCTTTGAAAGAGGAGGCGTTCGAGTACTGTTGGTAAAGAAAACGGATAGAGAAGATCTCACTGCAAGGGAAAGAAGGTTAGCAAGAGAGAGATTTGCAGGATGGAGGGCGGGACAAACAAGCGAAGAGACATTGAACAGGACGCGTGCTGCGGACCATAGAAGAAAAGAAGGAGAATCCAAAGCAGAAAGGCAAAAACACCTTGCATTTTTTCAGAATCCCGTGAATGTATTCATCAGCAACAAAGTCAGGATATTGTAAATAAATCTCTTTACTTTTGCGAAAGTAAAGTTGAAACATAGCGCTGTCAGTTGATTCATCAGATCTGTTTTTCATGCTTTTTACTTTCTCGTATACGAAGTACACAAAGAGAAAGTATTGTAATCGTCAAAAAATTCGAACTCCAGATTTTGACGAATCTCCACGTTTTAGACCTCCCTGAGTCCGAAAAACACAATTTGGGAATCATGTCTGTCTGTGAACACGATCACTCGAAAACTATTAGAGCTACGGGGATAAAATTTGGTATGTGGTCTTTAAACATAATTTGTAGGTTTCTGTCAAATTTTGGACAAAATCACCAACGGGAAGTCTGTCTGTATGTCCGCGGTCATGCGAACGCTATAACTCAAAAACTTGAAAAGCTAGATGGGTAAAATTTGGTTCACAGTTTTATCGTCATGAATGTAGGTCCGTATAAAATTTTTGGCCAAATCCGTCAAAGGGTTGACTGTCTGTCGGTCCGTATAATTTACTTTTTGAAGAGAATCCATTATCTCCACGTGCATGCGTACTGGAAGAACGGAGAGGAATTTCATTACGGAGTAGCGAATTACGTCAGTTTGTCCTTGAGCCCGTAAGAGAGGAAAATCGTTACGCATCTCTTTGAATTTCATTCTTTCCCTAGATATTTTTCAATCACTATAATGAAAAACCTTATGATAGTCATTGGATTCTGGGTAACAATAGGTTCGAATTTTTTTAGCCACGCGGGGGAAGGGGAAACGGCACCTTTTTGGGGAAGTATACGAGAAAGTTTAGGGGAGAACACTCCCGCTGGTTTTTATTTCTTACGCATTCTAGCAATCTACATGAGATTTTCTTCAACGACTTTCGTTAGTAAATCTGTGACAATCAAATCTGAGATATTATTGGCAAGCTAAAAGTCCGTTTTAGACGGGAACAAATCTTCTAGTTCCTTATAATCGTCTGTGGACAAGTTTTCTGTTTTGTTTATTTTGGATTCACAGACCGTTTTCGGGTAACCCTCCAATTTAAGAAATCGCCAAATCCGTTTAGATACTGTATCAAGTGCCAAGTTCGAACCAGTTCTTTTTACTTTCTCGTACACGAAGTAAACAAAGAGAAAGTATTGTAATCGTCAAACAAATCGAACTCGAGATTTTGACGAATCTCCACGTTTTAGACCTCCCTGAGCCCGAAAAACACAATTTTGGAATTATGTCTGTGTGTCTGTCTGTGAACACGATAACTCGAAAACTATTAGAGCTATGGGAATGAAAATTGGTATGTGATCTTTCCACATAATTTGTAGCTTTCTGTCAAATTTTGGACAAAATCTATCTAAGGGAAGTCTGTCTGTCTGTATGTCCGTGTGAATGTGAACGCGATAACTCACAAACTTGAATAGTTAGATAGATAAAGTTTGGTACACAGTTTTATCGTCAGGAATGTAGGTCCGTATAAAATCTTGGGCCGAATCCGTCAAACGGTGGACGGATTTATTTGTCGGTCGGTCTGTATAATCACATACTTGTATCTCATAAGCCCCTTGGCTTAGATAAATAAAACTTGGAATCACGGATGCTAACATTAATTATAGATCTGTTCCCAATTTTCATCTCAATCGCTTGAAAAAGAGGTGTTCAAATTGAATATTCATTTTTTTTTTTACTTTTGATCTCCACGCGCATGCGTACTGGAAGCAATCTTTATTCATGATATTCAGTGGCTTTATGACGAAAGGCTTATGCTTAATGACCCCAGCTTGGCGCTTTTTTCTTCCCTTTTGGCTCCTTTTTCTCCCTTTTGGCGAATTCTGATCCCGCACGGATTATTTTATTTCCGTTTGTTTCGTTGTTTTCACGTGTCCTAGAGAAACTTGTTGCATTCTGGAAATAGAGCAGATTCGAAATTTTTATCCGAGCGAGGGTGAGCAGAACTGACAGGCTATACGAGAGTTTTTGAGAAATGATCCAGATAGCACGTAAGTTTGCAGCAAGTTTGATTTTGACTTGATATTACCTTGTCATAGCAAATTTGACGCGTCAAACTTGAAGCGAACTTGTAGCAAATTCGCCGTGACAACTAGCGCCACCTTCCTTGCATTGCAAACTTGCTGCAAGTTCACCGTGACAAACAGCGCCACCTCCTTTGCAATGCAAATTTGCAAAACAAGCTTGATGCAAAGATAGCACAAAGAGATAATTATATTTGTCTCTGTTTTTAAAAAAACATCCGATTTTTAATAGCATCTCCTAGACCGTCCTTCTTTTTATTAATTCAATAAATCAATGATAATTTGTAAAAAAACTAACTTTTTTATAAAAAATAATTTTGAAACATTTTCCATCTTTTTACTAAAAGTTTTTACTTTAAAGAAAACTATATCGCCTTTTTCTTAATGCTGAAGTTTTAACATTTATATACAAAATTAAACCTAAAAAACAGTCAATGTTTGTTGAAAAATAATAACTTATACATTTTGTCCCATTTTAAAGTAATTACTTTTGAACTCTAATTTCATAATTTATTCTACTAGCAAAACATAGTTATTAGCGAAAATCTCTCTCTCTTTGACTTTAAATCATATTCTCAACTCAAAAAATTGATGAAATCAAGAAAATAGTTTAAAATAAATCGTATACGAATCGAATCGAACGATGTATTAGCGCACGTTGTGTTCGTACTCTGTTTTTGCTATAATTTGCAATGCAAGCTTGCTGCAAGTTCGTCCCATGGTGACTTCGAAGCTTGCGTTAACTTGCTGCAAACTTGTTTCACATTTGCGCTCTTGTCGTGGCAAATTTGCTGTAAGCTTGCATATTTGCAGTGCAAGTCTGCTGCAAACTAAAATTGCTATCTGGGGAGTATACGAGAAAGTTTAGGGAAGGTCACTCCCGCTGGTTTTAGTACACAAAGCGTCGAATTCTGTGTTCTATGAGTTCGTTTAATTCCTTTTATTTAAAACGGCAAAATTCTAAATGGAACAATTCTAATTAGCTAAATTGTTATGTTAAAAATTTAGCCACCGGTGATTTTCTAATTCGTTTGGTTAAAAATTTAACCGCCCTTTATTGTCTAAATAATTTGGTTACCAAGCAAGCCTTTGAAGTCGCCAAACAGAGCGACAAAGAAAAATTTTATTTCAGTCTTTTCACAAAATCAGGCTCTTATTTTAAGTAAACATTGAAAGCTACAGCAATAGAAACCTAAAATTTGATATTTTCAAAGTATTTTTTGACCCATAATATTAAAAAACTCCACTTTAAATACTAATTAACATCTTGAAACAGAGTGCTGAAATTTTGAAGATTCCTATTGACGAAGAAATACACCGGAAGTCGGTCGGTTTAGCGGAAGTTCTAGATTACCCCAATAAATGAAAAAGAAAAATCGTCCATTGGTGTTCTCCTTGCTTTCGTCGCCACAGACATATCGCCGATCCTTTGTTTTCCCCTGGTTGATAACAAATAGGTCTATTCTGGTACCCCCGGTTGGGGGGGGGGGGGGGGGGGTAGGGGGTACCAGAATAGACCCCAAACTGTCCAGACGGATTGCATGCTCATGGTCACTTGTAACAGGCAAGATTCGTCAGCTCTCCCGGGGCCAATAGAGAAATTTCAAGCATGCTGATTGGTTGTTTCAGCAGCGTCACGCATGACGTCAGATTATTACTTGTTATTGAAGTATTAATTTAAAAAATGCATAAGAAATACAAAAGTTTAAAAAGCATCATCTTTTGTGTTTTTCTTTTGAAACCTTCCTTTTCAATTTTAATAATGAGCAGTAGTTTGAAACTATGCATACAGATACCATGAATATTATATATGTACGAAAGAGAAAGAGTGATCATGTGTAAGTGATTAAGTTCCAGTTAAGGAATAAAAATGTACTAAAAAATTCATAAAGTTTTCAGATCAGCAGATAAATTGAAAAATTGTTTAGTTATTAATGATATCCTTTTCTCAAAACGAAAAGTCTAAATAACTTACTCCCTTTTTTATTACTTAAATTGTAATAACAGGAAGAAATAGGAAAAGAAGTTTGAAAAATTGAAAAGTCAGAAATTATAAAACAATTGACATTGCAAAATATTCACTTTGAAAATTAGTGGCTTTCAATTTAAATTCGAATGAAAGACTGCATTTTAATTTAAAAAGAAAATTTTAGATATTTAATTAAAAATAGCAGTTATCATATTTTGCTCAGAGATGACGTCACTATTTATTTTGTTTCACACTCAATATTTCAAGCCGTTTTGTCAAGCTCAAATTTGCTGTAGAAAGATTGAAATTCATAGGAAATAATAAAGGTATCTTCGATAGTAAAATTCGCTTAAAAATCGTATTTTTAGGTGTTGATTCGTATTCATCAGAGGATAAACTTTAAATGCACTTTGATCACCACTATAAGGTAATTAGACAGTAAGTTTATGACATCATACGTGAGACTGCTGAAACAACCAATCAGCACGCTCGAAATTTCTCCATTGTCCCTATTCCTGTAAAGGTTGGTATTGTGCCTCCCGGGCAGTTCAGGGTCAGTCGTCGGGGAGCTTCACAGCATCTGCAGAGAAAAATGCAGAACGTAACGGGCCTTTTATTGTATGTTCTCGGATTCCGAGACCCTTTTGCGCCAGTCGGAGTTATTTGCACCAAAATAGGGGGAAAGTGAAAAATGGAGGGGGAGAAGTTTACATTTTATTTAGTGTGACCTAACAATGAACTCCGGAAATGAGCTCATCTGACTCATTGCCTGTCACCCCTTTCCTATGTAAAATCGTCCAAAAGTGCTGGTCTCGGGATATTGAAACGAACTATATCAAACTACTTCTTTCGTCTACTTTCTGAAAGCTAAATGAGCATCTCCAACTGCTTATATTTTCTTCTTTACTTAGAGTTTTGCTTTCTCTGAAGCGCCCTTCCTGGCATTTGGTTCACCATTATAAACTTTTTTTTTACGAAAATTCTTCTCCCGAGGGATTCTATGTTCCTATCTTGGCAGCGTGTATTTGTTCACCGCCTAAAGCCGGCCTCGAATAGGAAACAATTCAAGCCAAAGAAAAGTCCTTAAAAATGACAAAATTACTTTTCATGCTATCGTAAACAGAAGTAAAAAGAAAGGATATTCACGAATACAAAAAAGTGCAACACAGTCCGACCCCAATGTAAAGAACTCTATATATAACGATCCCTCGGTAATGACGAACTTTTCAATTGGTGCCAGCCGCACTCCTATGCCCCAATGTATTTTCAAAGGGTGGGAATTATCTGCACTTTAATTTGGATCAAATTCACTTTGATAAAAATATTTTGCACTCGTAACAAATATACTGCACGCGAAAAAAAATTATTCCACTAGAATTAAATTTATTCAGCATGAAAAAAAGTATTTGAACTTTGAACAAATATGATGCACTGAAGAAAAAATATTATCACTTGCATTAATTACTTTCCACTATAAAACGGATGTTTCCACGTTGAATAAGATAAACAAACTCAGTTTTTGCAATCGTGCAACATTGCATTAGTTGGAGTGTTGCCAATAGGGGGAATCATCCTTGTTTATGGGGTTTGTTTTACTACCTCAGAAGGGATAAAGTCCTCGAATAAGCTAAAACCGGTAATTTTATCCTCCAAATTAGCAACACTGGTTAATTTATAACATGGCTGTGCGCCGTACGTTGCCGCGTCTTGTGCGTGTGCAGCGTGCATCGTTTCTGCTCTACAGGGATGTAGTGGAGCTGGAACGCCGTTCTGGCACCGCTTTTTTACTTTCTCGTATACAAAGAGAAAGTATTGTAATCGTCAAAAAATTCGAACTCGAGATTTTGACGAATCTCCACGTTTTAGACCTCCCTGAGTCCGAAAAACACAATTTTGGAATTATGTCTGTCTGTGTGTCTGTGAACACGATAACTCGAAAACTGTTAGAGCTACGGGGATGAAATTTGGTATGTGGTCTTTAAACATAATTTGTAGGTTTCTATCAACTTTTGGACAAAATCCGTCAACAGGAAGTCTGTCTGTATGTTCGAGGTCATGCGAACGCTATAACTCAAAAACTTGAAAAGCCAGATGGATAAAATTTGGTACACAGTTTTATCGTCATGAATGTAGGTCCGTATAAAATTTTGGGCTAAATCCGTCAACGGACTAGCTGTCTGTCGGTCTGTATAATAGCATACTTGTTCAACTCCATGCGCATGCGTAAATGCCTGTGGAAAGAAGGGATACTCCGAAAACTTGGCAGTTTGCCAAAAACCAATTCTGGAGGCGAGATTTTGTAAGGAAGCAAACATTTAGGGCGTCTCGTTTTACTTGCGTATTGGAAGCAATCTGTGCGCATGCGCAAGCTATTCTGTTTTCTTCTCCGCACGCGAAATTTGCATTGCTCGAGTTTGATAAAAAAATAAATATTACGAAGTTTTAATACATACGTATCTTTTTGAATATGATTCTTCACCTCAATGTTTTACTATCACTATAATCAACAATGAAAAAACTTCTGATAGTCATTGCATTCTGGGTTACAGTTGGTTGGAACTCTTTATCATCGCAGGGGGAAGGGAAATGACAAATGTTTGAAAAGTATACGAGAAAGTTTAGGGGAGGCCACTCCAGCTGGTTTCAGGAGAAAATTGTGAAAATGTCTTTAAAACAGCGCGAATTTTGTCACCCAATTTAGAGCGCCCTGGCACTGCTTATTTTGCGATTACATCACTGCTTCTATACCTCTTTTTTTGTATCTTTTCAAACTGAACTGAGGCCGCGGTGTCCTAGTGATAAGGTGTCGGCCGCTGAACCGGAGGACTCCGGGTTCGAAACCCGATTCCACTGAAGATCCGTCGTGTATTGAGCCTGTTGCACGTTAAATCATACTTAGGGAGACAGAACGCCGCCTTGTGCCCCTGTGTCTTGTAGCCATTCCAGCCATTTTACAGTTTGGGTGGACAACCTTAGGGAGACAAACGTTCTCCCGCTGGTGTGGTGCGGAGGTTTGGAGAGGGGATTGCCAGCTCGGATGTCGTCTTCGTCATCTAACCGCGGTTCAAAATGAGGAGATCCGTCCCAAAATAGCCCTCGTGATGCTTCAAAACGGACGTTAATATAATCAAACTGAACTTTACTATATTTACCCTATTCATGTGATCATCTGATATATTTTGTGGCTTGGCGAGTGAGTTGATTTAAATTATAAAAAAATGTTGTAAATATTAATAAAATAAAACATTTGAGTATTTTTGCTTTAGAAGTCATGGAAAATATAAGCGATTTACTGGAATTTATCTTGAAGTATCATTCCGAGAGTGATGAGGAAATAAATGGAAAAAAACCACAAGGAACAGAAAAAACGACTCTGGATTAAATCTAAGGAATACGAAACAGCAGAATTGGTAATAAACTATGTAAATAATTTGCGGTAAATAAAACGTGGAAGAAAATTACATCACACAATAGCTCAGCTGGATGCAAAATTACTTATCGCCGTATAGCTGGTGAATATAGAAAGAATTAATGTCCTGCGGGAATATAGTTCCATTCTGAAAGTTCTGCTGTTTCATTATATGAAGCACATTAATCACGTGGATGGAAATAGAGGCTTGTCCATGGTGGCGAGAAAAATGGTGCGCCAGCCATATGAAGATGGTGTGAGAAAACTCAATGCAATAATAGCTGCATTCCAAAATCGTGGTTGGAAAGAACCAGAAAAATTTTAAATTCTGTTAATTAAAATATTCTGGCAAAACTTAGACAACAAACATTTGAACCGCCAACTAACTATATCTATGAAAGATGTATTTAATTGGTGTAATTCCAGATGGAATGTTCCTGTCGAAGAATATACGCCGTTTGTGTTTAGTTTAATTAAGTTATATTAACGTCCCGTTTTGAAGCAATACAAGGACTACTTTTGGACGGACCTACTAGTTTTCAACCGCGGTCAGATGACGAGAACGATACCCGAGCTAGCACCCCCTCTCCAAACTTCCGCATCACACAAATGGAAGAACCATTTGATCGTGTGAAAGACTCATGCTATAAATAAATGAAACTGAGTGGAATCCGAAAATTTTATTGGCTGATGCCATCAGTGTAATAACTAATGGCTTCAGAGCTGTTTTGGACTTCCCTCGCGACGATTGACGTGCTATTTCCATGTAGTAAAAAAAAAGATTGATGGCAAACTGCGTGGCATTAAAGACAAAGATGAAACAAGAAATGATATTGAATGTCTTCATTTATGCTCTGATGATAATACCTTTAACATAGTGTATTATTTTTAAAGAAATAGGAGGAAAAAGAATGATGTGAATATCGTAACATTCACAGAATACTTTAAATCGAATAGCTTACCAGAAATCGTTACTGATATATAGGAACTCGGAATTATTTTCCTATCACCAATGATGGATGCAATCAACAATGATGCAACCAATGCGCTGATAAAAAAAAGGAACATACATTTCGTAAGCGTCTCGCTGTTAGTCAGTTCCTTGAAATGTGTGAAAATGCGATTGTGAAAAAATTGTCAAATGAACGTGATCCAGTTAATCCGAATTACAAACCATTTTAAATGAAACTTCATCTAAAATGGTTTGCATGTCCCCACAAAGACTTGGACAAAACCAAATCAGTGGGAAAAATTAGAAGTCGAAATTTTATTAGGAAGAAACGGAAACCAATCTGCGTTTTACTTACCATCTTTACAGGTGAAACAGAATATAAATGCAGAAGTGAAGAAATTCATATGAAAGGGCATATCTCATATGGACCTTTTTTGATGAATATAAAACTGAATACAAAAACTGTGTATGGAAAGTGATAGTATCTGCCTCTGGCAGTAACGGTTCTGTTTCCACATACTCGTGTCCTGTTTATATTTGCAAACATAGCGCTTAGGCATGTCAATATTTATAGGGCAAGAGAAAGTGCCAAACGAGCTAAATGTTTATCTCTAGGGGAGAAACGTAAGAGAGGTCGGGCCATTAGAGCCAAAAATGCTCTTTTAATACAATTAGTATTGTTTAGTAATGTATTATTTTATATAATATGTTTATTTACTTTGTGCTAAAAGTAACTTTTACTCGTGCTTTATACATTTTTAAACCTTTTTTTCATTTTTTGTAATAAACTTTTTTATAATATCTATATTTTTTATTTCCTTTTTTGAGTTAGCAATCCGCCCAATTTAAAATCGTTGATACTATGTCTTAAAAATTGAGTTTGAGTGCAATGTATTCAGTTTATAGTTCCATGTACAAAGTGAAAAATTAAAGTTCCATGTACAAAGTGAAAAATTTATAGTTCCGTGTACAAAGTGAAAAATTTATAGTTCCGTGAACAAAGTGAAAAATTAAAACTTCGTAATATTTATTTTTTTTATCAAACTCGAGCAATGCAAATTTCGCGTGCGGAGAAGAAAACAGAATAGCTTGCGCATGCGCACAGATTGCTTCCAATACGCAAGTAAAACGAGACGCCCTAAATGTTTGCTTCCTTACAAAATCTCGCCTCCAGAATTGGTTTTTGGCAAACTGCCAAGTTTTCGGAGTATCCCTTCTTTCCACAGGCATTTACGCATGCGCATGGAGTTGAACAAGTATGCTATTATACAGACCGACAGACAGCCAGTCCGTTGACGGATTTAGCCCAAAATTTTATACGGACCTACATTCATGACGATAAAACTGTGTACCAAATTTTATCCATCTGGCTTTTCAAGTTTTTGAGTTATAGCGTTCGCATGACCTCGAACATACAGACAGACTTCCTGTTGACGGATTTTGTCCAAAAGTTGATAGAAACCTACAAATTATGTTTAAAGACCACATACCAAATTTCATCCCCGTAGCTCTAATAGTTTTCGAGTTATCGTGTTACACAGACAGACATAATTCCAAAATTGTGTTTTTCGGACTCAGGGAGGTCTAAAACGTGGAGATTCGTCAAAATCTCGAGTTCGAATTTTTTGACGATTACAATACTTTCTCTTTGTATACGAGAAAGTAAAAAAGCGGTGCCAGAACGGCGTTCCAGCTCCACTACATCCCTGTAGAGCAGAAACGATGCACGCTGCACACGCACAAGACGCGGCAACGTACGGCGCACAGCCATGTTATAAATTAACCAGTGTTGCTAATTTGGAGGATAAAATTACCGGTTTTAGCTTATTCGAGGACTTTATCCCTTCTGAGGTAGTAAATCCCCATAAACAAGGATGATTCCCCCTATTGGCAACACTCCAACTAATGCAATGTTGCACGATTGCAAAAACTGAGTTTGTTTATCTTATTCAACGTGGAAACATCCGTTTTATAGTGGAAAGTAATTAATGCAAGTGATCCGATTTATAGTGGAAAGTAATTAATGTGTGAACACTATAACTCGAAAACTTTAATAGCTAGATGGATAAAATTTAGTACACGGTTTTATCGTCGTGAATGTAGGACCGTATAAAATTTTGGGCCAAATCCGTCAAAGGGTTGACTGTCTGTCGGTCTGTATAATTTACTTTCGAAAAGAATCCGTCATCTGCACGCGCATGCGTACTGGAAGAAATCTTCTGTGCACGCGAAGGCTATTTGGCGAATTATGTCAGTTTGTCCTTGAGACGGCAAGAGTGAAACCTAGCAGTGTGCGATAGATGCGTTTTAATCGGTACGCATCTCTTTGAATTTGATTCTTTACCTAGATATTTTTCAATCACTATAATGAAAACCTTCCGATAGTCATTGGATTCTGGGTAACAGTAGGTTCGAATTTTTTTTATCGACGTGGGGGGAGGGTAAACAGCACCTTTCTGGGGAAGTATACGACAAAGTTTAGGGGACAAAACTCCCTCTGGTTTCAATAAATTTTCAACTTTAAAGTGAATTTAAAATTTTCAACACCTTGAGACTATCTTAAATCATCTCTATACTACAGGGACCCCTTGATTATTCTTTTTGTTATCGCGTACCTCCTACTATCATATGCGCCCCCCCCCCAACCATTCATCTATGCAAAAAAGTTTTTATTGATAATGTTAAGGGCTTAGATTAGCTTAAGAGTGAAATGACTCGAATTAATAACATCTGCATAACTTATTTTTGATTTTACATCTTCTTCCGTTTTTACCATGGTATTAGTTCAACGCCAAAGAAAAGAAACCAGTTTAGTAATAATTTCGTTTTATCTTATAAGGATAGCTAAAAATTGCACTTCGTAATAATCAGTTATTCAATTGGTATACTTATTAAATAGCAAGTATTCACTTGGAGAAATAAAATTCAGCAAATTTTTTAATCGCTTATGTTTTCTTTTGTTTCCACCTTTAACAATTTTTATTCCGCGTACTGGTCCTTCGCGTATATCCAGGGATATACGTACCACAGGTTGGGAATCTCTGCTGTACTATATCTTCATTTAAAATCCCCAAAAATTAGCACCGATAAGTCCCGACATTTTCATTAATTTTTATTTTTTTAATATGATCTACATATGTCAGTGAAGAATTTTTGCTTTTCTCTTCAATGACGCAAAAAAAAAATCAGAGACAAAAAACGTGTTGGAAGATAAAAGTAACAAGTAACTCCCAGAGGCGAATTAATAAAAATTTAGTCGACAGTGAATTCGAAAATTTTATTAAAAAAAATCATCGAATTTAAGTCGGCGGGTAGACAATCTAAAATACATTGGAACATTTAAAGAAGCAAACACTGAATGGCATCAATAATATTTAAAATAAATTTCTATGTTTGTTTCTGATTTAGTAGTTGATATAAATACATAAAAAACGCGAAAATTTTGGAACAATGCAGAACGATGGTTGAAAGTTTAAAGACAGATTGCTTCAGTGACAATCTTTCAAGCTCATTTTTCAGTACAGCTACAACATCGGAAAAATTAGGGAAGTTTACCACAAATAGTTTTTGATAAATATCAAATAATATAAAACATAATTCACTCGATAGAAAACGTTACCTTTATCCATTACGCTTAAAAGTTAGTTATTGAAATATCTTGGGAATATTTCCATGGGCATTATATCCAGAAATTGCAAGTGCGTCATTCTAGCACATCTAAAAAACAACATACTAAAGAATTTTTAGTGTAAAAACATGTGCTTTTAATAAATTGCATCGTTTATAAGCGAAATATGTACAATGGAAGCCTATTTAAAAGAGCCTGAAGACTTTTTTTTGCGTCATAGTATGGCGAAGAAATAGTAAAGTAAATACATACTGAATGAATACTGTCTCCATGCAGATCAAAAGTGTTCTAAGCAAGAAGTGTTTTGAAGCATAAAAGTGTTATCAAAGAAGGAATGCACCTTGTATTTTCATAAAAAAAAATTCTTTTGAAAAATATAATACTCTTTTCCATTGTATGAAACATAATTAAACATAGAGTCCATCGTTGTAAAAAATATGGATATTTTAAACTTATCTGATCAATAAAAGATTTGCTTCTTTTAAAATAAAAATCAATATAGGACATAAAACAAAACTGTGCAACACTGCAAATTAAATACATAAGAAAGAGGTTGAGATTAGTGATACAGAGTGGCTAAATAGGATTATACGAGAATGTGTTGCTGAAATACTTATATACTGCTGTGTATTTTTATAATTATTCAACAATATAATTTTGTATTGGATTTTAAGAGAGCTACTGCATATTGAAATGTTTTCATAACTATTTAATAGTTCAGATATATCAAAATAATTTATTAATACTTGGAACACAAAACACAATAATGCAGCATTAATGGACATAGGGGATAAAATTTCAATATAAGCTGTATAACTTGATAAAGAAATCTAAAGTCTTAATTACTGCAAAAACTAATTGCTTAAACACAGTAATATGAACTAATTTCTTTGTAAAATTCAATTTTATAGAAATAAATGCATTAACTTAGGAAACTGTTAATTACACAATCAAATATAAATATTTTCCTTATGGAAAATTTAATTTTTCTTTTTCCACTGAAGTAAGTGTTATATAATCTAAATCCCACAATGCAAAACATGAATAACTCTATAGCTAATGTAATAAATAAATACAACTTTTTTCTCATCAAATGAGACATAGAAACCCAGCTTGCAAAATAAATAAAATTATGCATTTAAATTTATCAGAAGAATAAGAGATTTATATTCTTAGTAGTAAAAATCATATACGATAAATTTAATAAACAAGGATTGATAGTATACACTTGGAAACACAGTGCAGAAAAAAGCTTCATTAAAAATAAAGTCAATTTTCTGAATGCGTCACCTGGCACAGTGAAAAGATTCATTTTATTTATGGTAAATATGTGTAATTAAATCTACTTGAACAATAAACAACTTGCATTCATTGGAGTATACAGTAAATAACCTAAAATTAATTGTCCATCTTTCTTTAACACATCAGTTCATTACTCATGAAATTATGTGTCAACCATGATCGTTGCTAATAATTGTACACTGAAAGTCCAACTTCACACATTCATAAATAAAAATATGATTCACTTTATTTTAACCACTAAAAATAATTACTATTCTAACAAAATCCCATAAAGAACTATATAACGAATAACTCTACAGTACATTTAATAATTGAGAATCAATATATTAACTTTTAAATACACCACAGAACAAAGCTTTATTAAATACAAAGACAATTTTCTGGATACCTTTCCGAGTATACTGCCTCAATACATATCAAAAGTGTTATATTATTTACAAAGAAGGAATACACCTGGTAATTTCAAGAAAACAATCGTTTGCAAAATATAAGGCTTTTACATCATGTATAAGACATAATTTGAGATACTGTCCATCATGTAAAAAACATGGATATTTTAAATTTATCTAACCAATAAGAGAGTTACTTCTTTTAAAATAAAAATCAACATGGCACTTAAAACAACTAAATAGAACAACACAGTAAATTTAATGAGTAAGGAAGAGGTATTTATTAGTTATATAGAGTGGCCAAGATGGAATAATGTTAGAGAATGCAATTTTGATAGCAAAGTTGGATAACATAATATAAAACTACTTCTCATCAATTAAGACATAACTAAACACAGCCTTAAAATATAAAAATATGAGCATTTTAAATTTATCTGAACAATCAAAGATTTGCATTCTTGTAGTAAAAATCTTATAGGAAATAAAGCATCATGCAATACAATACATATAATAGACAGGGATCAATATTTTAAACTTGGAAACACACTGCAGAAAAAAGCTTCATTAAATATAAAGTCAATTTTCTGAATGCATCAACAGGTACAGTAAAGACATTATACTTTTTTTTAGTTAATATGTGTATTTAATTTACCTGAACAATAAGCAGTTTGCATTCTAAAAATGACAGCAATCCAGGATAGATATTAATAACATGAAATACATCTTGAAACAAAATTTAGCGGCAAGAAGTTATTATTCTTCACTCACTTATTAGTTAGACTAAACACCAAAATATTCCTCAGATTGATTTTTCTCCAAAAAAAAATACGCTTACAAGCGAAGCAAAAATCCAAAACATTGAGCCAGAACGATTTTTCATTCTACTGGCACATGCGCACAAACGCATATTGAACTCGATTCCCCGATAACTCGCCAATTTTCTGGGATCGAAAAACGGGGGGAAAAGTCGCCCGACAATCCGCTCTTTTGGCATGGAGAATAAGAAATCGGAGTGCTGACACTAGTGTCAGTGTCAACACGCTTTGGTGAATAGCGCCGATACAGATTCAATACAAATCTACGGAAATCTGTCACGTGACTATGACGACACGTGCATAAGGTCCATCATCGAACTCTCTGAGTGGGAAAGTAAGCAAATAAGAATAAAAACGAAAATGCAAGGTTTTAAAATAATTTTTCCTTCCTGTTTTAATATCACCAGTAAGGTTTTGACGAATATTGCATTAGTGGTGTTGGCTTTTATTTATTTAATATTATTTTTTGGATGTCATTTTTGGCATCATTAATTACGCGCCAATTTCTTCTTGTTTTGTAAACAGAAGTCTCTGGGGCATAATGATGTGAAGATGCTCTAAGTCTTATAGGTCTTATAGAAGTCTCTGGAAATTTTTTTTAAGCAAGTGTTTTGTGTGTTGTCGTCGTCACCATTGGACAACTTAAAAAAAATCGTTATTTGATTTGTTTATTTTCATACTTTAACATGACTGAGCATGGTGATTTAGAATATGCCAAACGAAAAATCAATCTAGCCAGGTTAGAAGAGTCGGAAATTAGTCCCGTAATTCAGTCATTAACTCTCCAAGAAGGACAAGATGATATATGCCTTCTTCAGCTTAATTCTGAAATATTGTCGAATATTTCAGAAGGGCAGGTATTGACTATTAGAGGAGACGCCGGTGATTCAGCAGTCCTTTGTACTAAAAGCAGCACTTACGAACTAAAGGAAGCAGAAACATCCAATTCCTTGCTCCTTTTACCAGGTATGTTTTGGCCTGAAACCTGTGAAAATGGTGAAATGAAAGTCGTACCTCAAACTGTTAATGGCGTATTTCACAATTATTATGAATTGCGTGCTTTCAAGCCAAGTTTCAAAAAGCTCCGCTCACTTTTGGAGCGAAAACCTTACCAAGGAAAAGAATACGAAGACCCCCAGGATTTTCAGGATAAATTCACTTTCGAAATGTTACTTGATACAATTCAAGCTAGCGAAGAGGAACTTAAATCAGAATTAACACTAGCACAAGCTTGTCTTATCAATGGTTATGTTAGGTTTTTGGATTTTGATTACAAATTCAGTGTCTTCAGTTGTATTTTAGATGTCATGGAATCGAGGTCAATGCCTCTAAATAAAGTACTGAAAGAACCTATCATAGAGGCGCTGGAAGATCTAGAGCCAAAAGAAATATTGGAGGAATGCTTCTCTTGGTTTACAGAAGAAACTGGTGAGACAGATGAAAATGGGCATAAATTGTTTGCTCTCAAAGAAGATTCTGTTTGTAAATTGTATGCAGAAGTGTTGTTACGTTCATCTGGAAAATTCCACCTTCAGGATTTTCTGGAGAGTTGGCAGAGGAGTGTTCCTGAAGGCATGAAATGTGATTTGAAGCAGTTGAGAGGCCTCGCATTGACGGACCTGACCAGCAGACCTGAGGTTATCTTTCATTTTCCTTCTCAAAACTTGCCAGAAAATATCAAGGAACGATTTGAAATCTTATTTAAAGTTAAGGAGAAATGGGAATATGATGAGATTGTTCCTTATTTGGAAGATCGAACTTATCCTGGTAATGATGTTAAAGCTTTGTTGATTAAGTATACTCGTGAGTCTACCAAAGATGGAAGAAAAATGTACAATTCAAAATGGTAAATTCTTATGATGCAAATGTGTTAATATATTGGCCAGACTTAAAAATGTACAATTCAAAATAGTAAATTTTTATGATTCAAATGTTGCAAATATGTGTTAATGTAGTGGTCAGACTTGAAAACTCGGTACAGTTGCCAAAGTGGAATTTCTTTCTGCAATTACTTGCCGAAAGTGGGAATCCTAAATCTTATTTTCCTTTACTTTTAGCACCTTTTTAAACTGTTAGTACAATTATGGCAAGCTTGGTGCCCAAACCATACAGTATTCTTGTCTTACCAATATGTTTTAGTACTCGTGTTATACAGAGTTATTATTTTTCCAAATATTCTATTGTTGTTTTCAAACTCAATTCATTAAATATATATATATGTATTCATTATTTTATAAAAAATTCTTTTTTTTTTCTCTTCAAAGTATAATGGGATATTATGATTTTAGATAGTAAATATTACTTAAATGATACAAAATTGTTTTTTCATTTGCTTTCATAACAAATTATATTTTGAAAATTTTTTTTATAGAAAATGTGCTTTTTTTAACTGAGTAATTAAATTAGTTTTTAATACTGTAGTTTTCTTTAAAAAATACCTATATCTGGTCATCTGTTTGATACATTTCTTATTAATTATCAATGAAATGCATATGTAAAAATCTTTTATCAATGAGTGATTTCTTATGAAATATGTATACAAAAATCTTAAATATGTATATATGATGTTACCTCAGTCAATATGCCAATAAAATTACTCAGATGTAAGATACTGATCTTGCCTTTGACATTTTTTCAAAATTGCTAGTGATGTATCATGTGTACAGCTGTCATGAGAAATATATAAAAATAACAAAAAAGATAATGAAATCTTTCTGGTGATAAACTTGATAGCTATTCAATAAACAACTACAGTTATCCTCTGTCAACATGCAGATGATCACAGTTTCTAAGCAGCAGATATTTACAAATAAGTGATCTGCAGTGTAGGTTTTTATTCAGGAATCAAGCATGAAAGATGTGTAATTTGGAATAAAGTACCTTTGTTTGAACCTTTTCCTGTGGGGATAAGGCAAAAGATAGTTGAAATGTTACAAATTGAACTGTAGTTGACTTAGTCTGGTAACCTCGAGGGAGACCCTTAAAGCAAATGTTGCATATCCTCAAGGAGCCGGTTCCACAATTACATCTGGCCCAGTCATTGTTAGTGCCATTTTTTTTTTGTTAGATGGGCTTAAGTATTTTTCATTTAAATTAAAGGAATTAGTCTAACCCTGTTATGGAGCGAACTGGAAGCCAAATATAGACAGCCAAATAAACAAGGTCAAAGTTTACATGGTTCATATTAATAAACTAACCTTCAAATTTATTAGAAATTTAAGTTTATTTAAAAATATATAGTATAAAAAATCAATACAATAGTGAAATTAATATTGTCTTTCTGATTCTTGATATATCTTTAATGTCTTTTCTATTTTTGGAAATCATACTCAGATTGGCTACTTTCCAAACTGATCCAAGTGAACGTGAATAATTTGAATTGTATAGAAGACTTGTATCTTTTTGTAAGAGTAAATAACTTTTTGTAAAGATAGGTACTTACCAATATAGAAATAATTTAAGTTATGAAAACTGGCTACGTGTGGCTGCGTCTCTAAAATCGGAAATTTTCACTGATTTTTGTCTTTCAGATTGAAGTGGGATTTTGTCCTAATTAGCTATGCCTATCATAAAAATTGAAAGGAACAAATAGAACTTGTTTCTGAAAGATTTAAAATAAGCAACCCTTGCTTCAGATTTTTTTTCTGTTTATTTTTGGCCCAATCCAAAAAAAAAAAAAAATTGTGCTGTATTGGAAGATTTTCCCCTCCTTTTGTATAAATCACACTGCAAAAGCAGTGGAATTACATTCTTCTCACCAATCAAATCCATGGAAAGCTGTAATTACTCTGCAGGCAGTTTTACTCGATTGTCCATATCCTAAAGCTAAATTAATTATAAAAAAAATCATTTAGATAGTTATTTTAGTTTCCCTGTTTTCTGAATATAACTTTATAAAAGTCAAAGAACCACAAGTATTCAGTAGATTACCAGTTTGGTACACTTTTACTGTAGATATTTTACTATAGCTTTATAAATTTAGCTCACTGGCATACGAAAACAAGAATTTACTGAAAAATGTTACCTCAATGTATGTAATTTTAGAAAAGTTAATAGTAAATCTAATTACAGATACAATTTGTGTGATAATTAAAAAATAAAAAGAATGAAAACTCTCGTATATATGGCATCCTTAGAATAAAACTGCCACAATTCAAAAAAGCATGTTTTGAGTATGAGTATTTGAGGGGAGATGTGTTTGGGTAAAGTGCAATAATAAGTATGCTTGAAGTGAAAGAAACAAACACCAATAGCACAGTGACACTTAGGTGCCTAAGCAGCAAAGTATCACAAAGAGATTTGTGGCATTGTTAACCCAGGTAGGTATAATTTCAGGCTGATTTGCTGTGGGTTAATTCAAAAATGTATTTTTTTTTAGTTATGCCAATGTTTTTCAAGGTGTCTCATATATATATATAGAGAGAGAGAGGGTGTCCACACTTATTATGGTCCAATAGCTAATTTCTAAACTATTAGAGACATATAGTTCCAATTGGAAAAATGCTTTAAGTGAAGGGAAAAATTTATAATATATGTTTTTTTGAGTGAATAAATATATTCCTGAAAAAGTTCTGAATTCTCGGTCCTATCAATCATATTTAATAAAATATTCTTGACATTCTAATATTTTAAACAGAAAAAGCCCCACTCTTCTGCAACTGAAACTGACTGAGTTATGGAGCTTTGAATACCGCTGACTTGGAACACATAACACCATTTCAATAGACGTCTCGAGGACGATCCACCAATCGATGCACGGCACTTGCTCGACAAGGCTGCTGATTGGTTAAAAATCATGAAATTTGAAGCTCCAGAACTCGCTCAGTTTTAGTCGCAGAAGAGTGGGACTTTTTTGTTTAAAATGTTAGAATATTTTACTAAATGTGACTGATAGGACCGGGGGACCAAAAAGTTAGAATTCGTATTTTTTCAGAAATATATTTAGTGACTCAAAAAACATAAAATATCATTCTTCCCTTCATTTAAAGCATTTTTCCAATCACAACTATATGTCTATCTCTAACGGTTTAGAAATTAGCTATTGGGCCATGATAAGTGTGGGCACAATGTACATATATATATTGTAAGCTAATTGAAAAATATGACTTTTGCAAAGCCCACTGCTATTCTGCAATGTGCCAGGCCAGGGGTGGGGAACCTTTTCACACTGAAAGGGCCTCATTAAATTTCGGCAGTTGGGCGAAAGGCTTCTTAAGCTGAATCTTAAAGGTTATTATTCTGTAATTATACATTGGAGTCTGTAACGAAATCGCTTGGTTCCAATCGAAAAATTCGTTATAGAGAAAATTTTGTTATACGGAGATTAGAGATTTTTGCAGTTATTTAAGTAAATGTTCCAAACTTTTCAATAGGTGCGATAAGTTCAAATGTATTTAATTCTGACTTTCAATTAAAAATGAAGTAATATTTATTATAAATTTGTTAAAATTATACTAATTTTTATTGTATAAATAAAATACTCAAAAGTGTAGACAATTCACCAATTTAGAGAATAATATGTACTAGTATGGATAAACATAAAATGCGTATTGTCACATCCATTTGCTGGTTCCACCCCCACTGCACCCAGATTCTTGGAATCTTGACCCGTAGAAATGTTGCTCCCTCTGTAGAAACCCAGGTCCCCACAACTGCATTACCCTTCACATAGCATTCTATTGTTATGTGTTATCGCTGGAATGAACAATGCGAGTGGTTCCAGAAAACAGGCATGTGTGAGCGAATTGGTTGCACAGAAACTATCAACTTTCTTCAAAAATGACAAAAATCGAAAAGATAAAGGTCTGAAAAAACTCTTTATAGGGAGATAACCACTTCGTTATATGGAGAATATTTTGAATGTTATTTAACATTCTGATTAAAAATTTCGTTATAGGGAGAAATTCGCTGTAGGGAGACTTCGTTGTAGGGAGACTACTGTATTACAGACAAGTGTATTATTTCAATGCAAATTGAGATAACTGGTAAGGCTGCATAAAAAACTCAAAAAGGCCCCTGTGCCAGGCTAAATGGAAACTATTTCCAATCAGTCTGATATTTTTTAGGTTTCTGACAGTGAACCCATTCCTGTATGATTTTAGAAATGTGTATTGTTTTTAATCAAACAAGCGTCATCCAGGAATTATTGCGCCGTATATTCATATAAAGATAGATTGTACATTTGGTATCACATTATATTGGGCATTTAGTTTACAATCTATTTGAATGAGTTATCAGTTGTTTAGGTAAGAAAAAGGAAACCTAAAAAATGGTTCACGAATAATCTTTGTTTAAGGAATTTTTACCATTGATAATCTTGTAATAATTGTTATTGTTCATATAAAAAAGTTTTTAAAATGAAAATTACAATACAGCTGCAGATTGAAACTAGTAAACTAAAATAAACAATTATGCAATAATAGTTATTGTTCTTATAAGCAAGTTTTTGAAATGAAAATTATGATACTATAGCACAGCGGTTCCAAACCTTTTTTCACTCGCATAACCCCTTGATTAATTATTTTTATTTTCGAGTATCCCCTTCTGTTATATAACCTCCCAACCATCCCGCAGCACAAAGGTTTTATTAATAATGCCAAGGCCTTAGATTAGCTTAAGAGTCGAACGACAGTAATGAACTTAAAAAAACTCTAGGATTGGTTTTTGACTTAACATTTTAAATAGTATTAAAATGAAAACAGCATTGAAATAATTTTGCATTAACTTACGACGAGAGCTAACAATGACTCAATTACTACATATTAATCTACTTTTTCTCATTTCGTGAATAGAGTTTCGGACTCTTACAAATTTCACTTTCAATTTTCATACGAACTTGAGAAAACGAAATTCTGGAATATTCTTGTGTTTTGTGTTTCCTCCATTATGAGAATTACTTTTGTGTACCCTTAACTGGCCTCCAATGTACCCCCAGGGGTACACGTATCACAGGTTGGGAACCTCTGCTACAGCAGATCAGAAATAATAAATCAGATTAGATTAACTTAGATTTTAAATATAATTCAAGCAGTTTCAAACTATAGCTCTGTTTTCAAATGATGAAATGTTACAATTGTTTTAAAGAACACAATTGTTTTGCCTTCTCTCTCACGCACTTTTTTTTTGTTTGTCTCTCGGCCAGTGATAACTCGTGCATCAGCCCCTGAAATTATTTAAAAGCCTGTTTTTATTTTTTAATCTTATATTGATATTTTTCCACATTGAAGAGTTCAAGGAACAACGAAAATGGAAAATAATAATAATAACAACGATGAAAGTTGACCACAAATTAATAACAGGGTTCGTACGCTCCTTGAAAACGATTTTCATTTTCAAGCACTATGGAAACTCCTTGATTTTGTGTTTTACTCCTTACAAACTTTACTCCTTACAACTTGATTTTCAATTTTTAACATTTCTTTTATTAAATGTGTATTACGTTTCACCGATAAAAAGGATTCTAAATTGCCGCCATATCAATAACCCAGTATTTTGCGTTGCTCTTTCCACAATTTGATGTTCATCTCCTAGTAGTATCCAAAATTTAATAATTGGTTTTAAGTGCCAATCAGTAATAACCAAAACAATAGAATGGTGCAAATTGATAATGTTATTTCTGTTGGATTATTTTGAAACATTAACTGTATTTCTTTAAATTGTAACATTTGGTTTGTTGTAAAGGACACATATTGTGATGGTGGAGTTAATAGACACTATTAATCAATTTTAGCTAAATTAGTTTTAATAATCAAGAAATTTTGTTAATTTTATTTTCTTCATATACTATTTTATAAGCAATGAAAATGCCAAAAAACAATTTCTAATATCTAAATCAATGGCTCTCTTTGGACCTCTATATTTTAAATCATGGATCATGTGCACTACATAAGGTGCACTGTGAGGGATGGAAATTATTTAAGAATTTAAATTCTAAAAAAAAAAAAAAATGGAAGCAGTTTTTTATTTAAAACATGGTAAATCATGGTATGTAATGAACTATTTGAAATTTTGGGGTAGTTTTGTAATTTTATAAAAAATTGAGTATCTAAGTGGCACCACTCTACTTTCATATAAATAAATTTAACATGGCATTCTTGGATAAATCAGCTTAGTAAAAACTTATAAAAGAAATAAATATAACCACATTTATTTGAGTTATTAGCAATGTTTTAAATACTCTTAATATAATTTTTGTGTACTTTAAAAAGGGAACTCTTTTTCATGCATAAATATTGACTCCTTGAAAATTTTGAAAATACTCCTTGAAAATTTCTTAAATACTCCTTGATTTTTAATTTAAAAAATCAGTAAGAACCCTGAATAAGCAAGAGAATTGATAAGCAACCCAGGTTTGGCAGACGGCTAACTATGTGGTGCTTCTTAATTTTCTCCCTCCCACCTGAGGCTGGCCTTTGCTCCCTACATTTGTTTTTCTTCTCTTTTTCTCATTCACTGTTATTTGATTACGGTTTCACTTTCATGTTGCTCCAAGGGAAACTCATCTTCTATAATACTTATTTCTTTTTACTTCCTTTATTAGAAGTCACTCATTGAAAAAAGTTGCATCAGTAATTTTTAAAAATAAGATAATTACAATTAAAAATTTTGGACTATTTAGAGGTAAAGGTTATAGGTTAAAAAATTGTATTTTCTTCCAAAATATATATATATATTTTGCATCACTGCTCTCAGTTCTGGCAAATGTTATATCCCAGGTTCCTCAGCTTTGATTTATTTGCTACAGCTTCACTAACAAGATATTCATTTTTATGGGATGCCTTATAGATTTTTCTGCCAGAAACCTCTAAGTTGCCTCTTGCTAACTATGCTTTAATAATGCCACCTTTTGTTCCTTTTAGGAGAACACTATTTTTCACATTAAGCATTTTTCCAATTAAATTTGGACTGCTTAAAACAGTCCAAATTTAATTGGACTAAAAATAAAACTTTCTTTCAGAACATTTAACAATATAAAATAATTAATTGCAATGGCTTTCATTTTTTTTTTACTTTGTAATTTCAATAATATTTTTCTGCACTTTGTTTTTGTTTTTAACACACTTCTTTATTTATTTTTGTCTGTCACAAACGTCACGGTGATAATCAACATTATTCACCTTGGAGATCGAGTTAATGTTTTGGCAAGAAGTTGTGTAAAACTTAATAGGACATGAAAAGCATGATTCAGATGGCGTTCCATTCAAATTGTATGAACAATAAAACACAACCCTTTTTGAAAATTAACTATTTTCTCTTTCCTTCCCTATTCTGTACCAAATTTTTTCTGCTCTCAATTTTGTCTACCATTTTTAGTGGGATATTTGTAATCTTAATTTTGATTCGATTCTAAAAAGTGCTACATATGAATGATGTATTCAGTTCCAATTTATTAACTTCTGAAATGCAACTCCAGACTGATATGTATATAAAAATTACAGTGTATTGAGAACAAGGAATTCCTAGCAGTCATATGCATGTTATAGAAATAAGACTCAATGATGATTTTCTTATTAATAAATATACGGAAGGAAAAATTGATTCAGTTTATTGTATTGCAAATAGAAAACAATGATACTCTCAATGTTTATATAATTCCTACAAGTAACATTGAACCTAGTTTAAAATGATTAGAACATTTTCTTTATATTGAGAAACTCATGTAAATCTTTCACCTTTAAAAAACTTTTTCTCTATAAATGGGTGACGTCAATTGGAATGAAGTTTCTAAAAATCCTGGCCTGACTGAAAGTTTGATCAGAAATTTTAAAGATAAAGTTGATTAGAATTTAATTTCTTTATATCAGAAAATTTCATCTTAGAATTTAAAGATAAAGTCAATTGGCAAAACATTTCGGCTTATCAAAAATTGTCTGAAAAATTTATAACTGATAATGAACATTTAATTGATTGGGATATCATATCAAAATATCCAAGATTATCTGAAAAATTCATGTGAATGCATGATCATAAAGTGCATTGGCCATCTATTTCAGAATATCAGACTTTAAGCGATCAATTTATTTTAGATAATGTTGGAAAATTAGATGACTTTAGTTTCTATATATCAAAATATGAGTGATAATACTTCTTACTACATGACATGTAGACTCTTGAAATTATGGTATAGAGCTAGAGTGTTTGAATAGTGCGTAAGCTTTGGCTTTCTAAAAAATATTTCTAAATAAATGGAAGATTTCAATAGTCTTAAACCATATATAACTTATAGATTGAAGGATTTAAAAATAGGAGATTACAGTCTTTGAAAAAATTCATTCTAAAAAATATGGAGATTTAGTAATTGCAAAATTAGAAGTTGGAGGAGGAGAAAAAGAATATTTTCTCCCTAAACATAAATCGTCCATTTCAGATGAAACATTTGTGGAATTAATAAAGGTTTTTATATATTCATCTATAAAGTTAAAATTGATGATAAATATATTGATTGTGTTATAAAGGAAATTTCTTAATTCTTTACAATTTCATATTTCTTGTCCCCTTTTATGGGATGTTTTTTGCATTTTCCTAATATTATCATCAAAATACAGGGTATAATTTTTCAAAAATGAGTGTTTTTTAAATTTTTGGTGTCGGATATGATCATCAAATTTTTATAAGTGTATAATTACTCCATTTTTTCTTTTAAAATTATAGTTTTTTGTACAAATGGGGATATATCACCTCTGTTTGATTTTTTTAAAAAAAAGTGTGTGAAAACATGCATATTTTTTTGAAAAACATGGGATGTGATAGAGATGTTCAGGATTGTGGTAAGTTGAGTTAGCTAAAGCATTCACTACTTATGAACTTTGTACTATATGACTTATATTTTGAGGAGTTGCTTTTGACACTCGTATTGCCCAATCTATGCTTAATCTTTTTTTAACATTGTTGTCCATCCAAGTTTGTTATGTTATCAACATCCTGGTTGCAGCATTTACACTTCCTTGTGACTGTCGCTTACTATCTAATATTCTGCAATCAGAAGACAAACTAGCTGAAGGTTCCTTGATCAAATTGATTCTAAATTCATGCCTGCTGTTACTCAAGTTTCTTGGTCAAATTAAACAAATTCATTCAAAATTGTTATCACTCTACAACATACATACAAGTGTAAAAATACTCCAGCAATTTCAGCAGCATTTTTTATTTTCGCAGGGTACAGAAGACAATTTTATGCCTTAATCTTGGCAGTTCATTAACAATTTGTATTTACCACAGGAAGTTGATTGAAAATCAACTAACTATAAAGATAAAAATCTTTAAGTATACAACAATGTTACAGTGTTGCAAAGGGTACAATTGGTTTACTTTGTAAGTCTACTAGTTGTATCATAATTTTCATTTTAATAACTTTTTTTTTATCTGTACAATAACCATTATTATATAATTTTTGTTTAGATTACAAGTTTAAGTTACTGTACCATAGATTTAATTTATAAAATTTTTTATGTGAATAATATTCATTATATTGTTTAATAGCAAAAATTTCTTTATCCAAGCACTGCAGTTCATAGTAAAAATTACACTTATGTTTTTGTTAACTGATAACTAATTGAAAAGATTGAATACTAAAAGAATAGCCTCTTTTTATATATATCTAAATTATTTAATAAGCCAGCATGATACCACACTGAGCAAAAAATTACACTAGCCTGAAAGATGTATGGATTAATCGGAATATGTCTAAAAAAATATTTGGCTGATTGGAAATCGAGTGTTAAATGATTTCCCAATGATTGTATGGCATACATACTGTGCGGGAGAGAAAACATATGTTAGATAAACTGGGCACTTTCATAAAAAATAAGGTCCTTAATTTTTTAAGGTGCAAAGGATAAAGATTAGTAAAAATTTTCTTCTTATTTGCTTAATTTTATACTTTATTCTTTTTCTAAATATTAATTAAACAACTTATATTTGTAGTGATTAGTAGAAATGATAATTATGAATATACCTTTTTATATCAAAAACTATTACTTATAAATTACCAGTCTATTTGTCATGCAATCAAACCACTAAGAAAATAAAAAGATATCTTAATCAAATAAACATTAATAACAACTTTTTCATGACAAAGTTTCAAAAAGAAGATCTTAATAATTAAGCATAACCTATCTAGTTGCATAATGATAATAAAGTACATGACCTCACAACATTGCTTTTGAAAATGCTTTTATTTATTCAAAAATTATAATGAACAGTCATTTTACAAAAATTTCATGAATTACGAATAGAATCCATTTTCTTGTTCTGTTTGATGATACATGCTCTAATCGGCATCAAACACGACTCCAAGCTGACGACGAATTTCATCACTGATTGCTGTCATAGTTTCAGTATCTTTCAGTGGCATTATTTCACTTTCCAAAGCTCCTGTGAAATATTAAAAGAGTAACAAAAATGAATGTTTAGCTATTTCATTCTGTCAGCACTTTGAAAAATGTGAAGTGTAACAAGCAAACTAAATACAGTGGAATCTCCCTATAACGAAATCGCTTGGTTCCAGTTGAAAAATTCGCTATAGAGAAAATTTCGTTATACGGAGATTAGAGATTTTTGCAGTTATTTAAGTAAATGTAACAAACCTTTTAGTATCTGTGATAAGTTCAAAAATATTTAATTGTGACTTTCAATTAAAAATGAAGTAATATTTATTATAAATTTGTTAAAATTATACTAATTTTTATTGTATAAATAAAATGCTCAAAAGTGAAGACAATTCACAAATTTAGAGATTAATATGTACTAGTACAGATAAACATAAAATGCGTATTGTCACATCCATTTGCTGTTTCTACCCCTATTCTTGGAATCTTGACCCGTGGAGATGTTGCTCCATCTGCAGAAACCCATGTCCCCACAACTGCATTACACTTCACATAGCATTCTATTGTTATGTGTTATCGCTGGAAGGAACAATGCGAGTGGTTCCAGAAACAGACACGTGTGAGCGATTTGTGTGCACAGAAATTAGCAACTCTCTTCAAAAATGACAAAAATTGAAAAGATAAAGGTCTGAAAAAATTCGTTATAGGGAGACAACCACTTCGTTATATGGGGAATATTTTGAATGTTATTGAACATTCCGATTAAAAATTTCGTTATAGGGAGAAATTCGCTGTAGGGAGACTTTGTTGTAGTTGGACTCTACTGTATATGCTTTAACACTAGAATAATACCAATGTGGATGAAGCGTAATTGTGTCGAATTGCCCAACAATTTGTTAGATGCTGTTATAACATCTACACAAAATTTATCTTAAACAAAGAGATTAAGAGAGCAAAGCTTTTTTCAGTAAATGAACAATATAATTTGTATCAAACTATTTATTTGAGGAAATATTTGCAATCGTGGAAGTGAATTCCTATGAAATTATATATTATATCTATAATATATATTTTTACTGTAAATGTACTGTATGTGTCTATATATTTTTACTGTAAATATATAGACTGTAAAAATATAAACATAAAAATAGCCGATGAAACTGAAAAATATTCTACTCAGCAAGCATAATAAAACTCTTAAGTGATCATAAACAAATCCCAGATTGAATATCAAAATTAATAATCTTTTAGAAGATCGCAAGGGTTATTTTGCAATATGCGCGTCTCCAATTCTCCTGCACTTGATATTACGCAATCGGAATCAACATCTGCCGGTATTCAGAGAGTAAATAAATAAAGGAAAAGAAAGAGACTTACCAATCTAAAGTAAACCCCCATGAGCTTTTTTTTTTTACCGATTCTGTCCCTTTGGCTTTTTGTTTGGTTGTCGATTTTCTTTTTTTCGGCGAAAGGTGAGAACTTTTTTTTTTGGTTCTCACTTTTGCTTTTGAACCTCCCCTCCCCCTAAAACAAGTCTGTGTAAATCACAGTAATATATATTGTTTTTTTTCTTCCTTCTACACCCCCTCCGTGCGGAACGAACGTTTTATTCCAGAAATAAATTGCCCGCGTGAATGGAATGGGCCGCAGATGTAAAATTTTTAGAAAAACTCATTTTCGAATTTTTCCGGTTAGTTGAGCTTTCCAGATATTTGAATGCCAGATAATCGAGAGTTTACTGTATCACAAATGTCTAATGCTCAAGGCAGTGGATGCAGTTTATGAAGTTCCTGGAATATCACCCTTCTTTAAGTAGTAGAAATCCTTCAAAATAAGTAAGTTAATCAGTTAAAAGTAATTAAGTTTCAAATATTAATTTTTTTTTTTGAAATAGCACAATTTATGTAACTGTGGTGGTGGGGAGGTTTGTGATAAAAAAATTATGAGCCACTCTTATTCCTTATTAACTGTTTTATTTTCTCATTAGATGTCACTCTGTTTTGGGGACGTGTTGTCGTTTTGATTAAATTAAGATTCCATAGAATACTTCAGATGTTGATGAGTTTCACTTCCTTTTTTGTATTGAATTATAATGTCTACGAATGATGTCATTTCAGACTATAAGTGTATAAATGACATAATTCGATGCAAGAGTAAACTGGGGTTAAACAGTTGAGACGTTAAATCTCTATTCTAATGTGGAACATCTGAAATTGCACATTTATTTCAATCGAAGGATATATAAATATAAGTATTGGCAGTGTTATGGTTGAAGCATTTCATTGTTTTACAAGAACATTACATTGATTAATTAAAGATGATAACAAATGGACGTGGGAAAACAATTCACAGAAAATTTTCAAAAAAGTTAAACATAAGAATAAGTTATGGGTGTGAACGCAGACATTTTTTTCCCCACTCATAGAAGTTACAACACTCATGCATCCTATTTAAAAAGATTCTTCAGTCAAGTACATTTTTATTGGTCATTTCATGCACATGTATAAATAAAAGTTTCATAATCAGGTTAAAATCATTAATGTTTGATTAATTTCATCTACCATAACTTTTTTCAACATATCTCTACAGATCCTATTCAATTTACAGAATCATTTTATTTTATTGGTAGTTTCATAAAAGAAAATGTAACTATTCAGAATGCTTTAATTTTAAATACTAAGTCAAATAGGTTATATCAGAATAAAATCTATACAGCTTTTTAATTCAATAAACAAAACTTTTATGTAACAGCTGTAATGTGTTAAAACAGGGTTCATACACATTTCCTTAAAAGAAAATCAAGGACTTTTAAGGACTAAAAAAACCAAAAAATAAGGACCTGTAAATTGAATAAACTTAACGAATTGTCACACACATTTTTAAATAAAATGTCTCATTTTTGCAAATTCAACCTATAATATAAAACATAGAAGATACATTACAAATTTAACACAACAAAACTCCTAAAAATATGAGTTAATAAATTGATGAAAAAAACCCCATGGAACTGGTAATCAAATTA
>BGPR01004865.1:54050-96546 GCA_013235015.1 Araneus ventricosus
AACTTTTTTCATTCAATTTTACATCCAAGGTATTTATTTTAATTTCTTTTTCAGAAATTGTTTTTCTTAGTTTATGCGATTGAATAAATAAATTTATGCCCTTTGACTTTTCAGCCTCATTAGCTAAATAATTTGCTTTCTCATTTGTTTGGTGCATGTCCGTTTGGAGGAACATTTTCTTTTGTTTTAAAAAATCTATTTCCTCCTCTACAGCTTTTCGTTTCAGTTGTTTTTATCAGTCTTTTCCTTGGATCTTTCACTTTCTAAATACTGCAAGCATTTTGCTCTAGCTGAGGTGGCAGCCGTCCTCATTTCTTTTGTAATTTTTAAGTCATAAATAGCCCCAGACAGCTTAATAAATTCATGATTTACACGCTGGAAAATATATGAAGCATCTTTTAAATTTTCTATTTCCAGGGCCTTGTTCACCGAAAAATCTCACTGTCCATGTGACAGTATTAATACCATTTTGATAAGCTTCCAAACTTTTTCATAATGATTATTGCTGAAATAAGTTTGTAAAAAAGTATCAAGGGAATCACTCTTTGGATTGAAAGAAGTAAATCAAATGAACTTGGCTTTACAATATTTAACAGAAAATCTGCATAGAGTAACAAAATTTCGTCACAATATTTTTCCAAAATACGTTTATTTTGCGACAACACAATCAATGCCTTTTTCATTTTTTCCTGTGCTTTTTTGGGATATCCAACCATTACTCGTGGATCAATGCACATTGCACGTCTTACTAGTGTGTAATTCACAGGACATTTCTGCATGAAATGTTTTATCATTGTTATGATGTTTTTCCGACTATCCTGTCTGAGTGTGAAAACATCCTTGTCTGCTAATTCCTTATTTTTTATCTTTTCTTTTATTAGTTGATCTGCAGCAAATCCTAAATACACTTTTATCATTATACAAGTTTGGGTCACTGAAGTTTAATTTGCATGAAGTCTCAGGTTTCTCAATTCTTTCATTCTCTGGTTTCAAAATTTTGAATGCAATCATTAACAAGTTTTAAAAACATCACTTGCAAAAAATGGAAGTAAAGGTTTATCACTTTGATACTGTTCTAAAAATGGTAACAGCACTTTTGACAATCATTCCTATGGAACCATGGACCAATAAAGGCCATCTGTAACTGCTCCCTTATTTCCCAAAGTGTATGCGATTGATATGGATTTGTAGAACGCGATCAGTGTCATCCCCCCACCCCCACCCCATTCCGCGCGAGCTGTGTCGACCGAGATTAGAGCTGCAGAGAAGGAGGAATTAGAAAAATGATAATAGGTGAAATTTTAAATTTTTTAATAATGGCAGAGTAAAAAGTAAGGACTTTCAAGGACTTTTTAAAAATGGGGCATAAAAATAAGGATTTGTAAGGACTAAATGTAAAAGTAAGAACTTGTAAGGACGCGTACGCACCCTGTAAAAGAAAAACTGTAATAATTTCATGTTACTTAAACACATTACCTTTCTTTAAACATTCTCTAACTTCCATTGCTTCAAATCTTAGACCCGAGCTGTTGGTAAAATTGCAAGGGCGTATGGTTTCTGGAAGTGGAAATTCATACGTCTTTTCATCTGTTATGACAGTGGTTGGGCACCAGAAGGGACTAGGAACCTGTAATTCAAAGGGCAAAATTAAACCAATCTAAACTTCGGCTTTATTTGCATTCTAAGAAAGCAATGATACATTAATAATTCTTTACGCAATTCTGAAAATGGATTATTTGGCATGACAAAGTGTGGAACTCTACATAAAAACAAATATTATCAATGAAAAGAGTATTTATCAGTGTAAAAAGTCTTATTAAAAACATTTCAAGTTCACAGTACAGAGGGATTATCCAAAGGAAATGCTGTAAACCGAGAGAACCGTACATGTATAGTTATGAAAGGGAAGCGCCATTGATAGACTGCTTCAAAATTTTTAATATTAAGTTTTCTTTCAAGATCGGGCTGATGCAGCACATGTAAAACGCCAGTTGGACTTTTAAAGAAGTTCCATTGGACTTAATTGCTTGCAGAGTCACTTAAAATAAATGTTTATACCAACACAGAATTTGCAACTTGGATGATCTGATACAATTTTAGCTCTACAGTCATCTTAATATAAATAAAAGTCATTGTGGGTATGTGGTTATGTTCCACATCTCCTCCTAAACCAATGGACAGTTTTCAACCAAATTTTGTACACACATTCTTTAAGACAAGGGGCAGACACTTATGAACTTTTCTAAGTCCAAAAGTTAATTAAACAGGCAGTTAATTAGAAATTAACTGAAAGCGTTTTTCCGCCCTAACTTCGGAGCAAATTGTCCGACAAAAAATATTTTTATACCATCTTAAAGTTCAAAATTTTACCTTTTCAATGATACCACTTTCATATCTGTGACATTTTTCCTTCAATTTTTATTAATTTTTTTAATGTATAATAATTGTTAATTACACGCAGACGATTCTGAAATAACACAAATTTACAGCTACTTTATTGCTAGGCAACGATTAGACTTCGAACTAATTTACCTTTATTTCCGAAATTTTTGCTTATTTTTATAAATATGTTTTACGTAAGAACAGAGTCAATCGTCAACTTTTAAAAGCCTCAAATCTAATTAAAATTTCAGTTAATTGGAAATTAAGCAAGATCACATTAGAAGAATTTTGAATGAATACGAATTTTATTATTTTTTTATTCATATTTATTCTAACGCTTTTTCTCAATGAGAAATTTACTATGCAATTGTCCCAAAACATCCGTTAAAATCTTTCTTATACTGCAAGATTTATGAACAAAAGTTGAAGTACTATGCAATAAATACTAATAATTTATGGAGAAAATTAGCTATCGACGGTTTTTACAAATCGTCTGGTTCAACTGATATTCTCATTTTAATTAAAAAACATTTCAGGCGATAAAAGAATTTTGGGTATTGTAATTTTCTATACAAAAGTAGTTTTTTACATCAAAAATATTAGACATGAAGTTATTTTAATCCCGAGCAATGCCGGGCAAAACAGCTAGTAGTTTAATAAAACCTCAAATGCTATTAGGGACTAAGTTAGAGACCGATTACCTTCTGGAGTAGCACTGATGTCTTTTCAGAATAAAACTGCAGTGAAACTAATGGATTCACAGTGAACTTCATTAACCATCAAAGAATCTTAAGAGTTTTTCAATGTAATTGAAATTTATACCAGCTGATGTGTTCAGGATAAAAATATTTTCATATCCATTTTTTAAAAAATATATATATTTCTCAAGCAAAAAATATTTTTATATGAAAAATTATAATATACCAAATCCTCCTATCACCTACAACTTTATTTTTAATTAAAATGAGAATGTCAGTTGAATCAAACAATTTTGAAATCTCGTAGCTTTTTGAAAAATGACTGTATCAAACGACTTTTAAAAACCACCGACAACTAAATTTTTCCATAATTTATTAATGATTTTTAAAAAGTGCTACACAATTTAATTAAGCATTGGGAGCGGCAACTAGGAAGCAAATAAATAAACCGATTTAAAATATCAACAATATTTTCATGCAATAGGAACAGCAACTCTTAAGATCATTTACAGAAACATAGTTTTAAATAAATTGCAGCAAAACTGTCACTAAAACACTTCTTTGTGCTTCATAGTATTAATGAGTAAAATTGGCAGAGTATCTACTCAGTCTACAGCTTACAAACTATCTACGAGTATACACAAATTAACTGAATTTCTTTCAGTATAAGCTATTCATTTTAAATATCTTTAGCCAGACACCCTTATATGGTGTTGAAAGCTCACCACCTCGATGACAGATTGTCATGAATTTTCAAGTCCTTGGCTTTGTCCATATAACTGAAATTCTTTTCTTCAGGGATGAGATTGGCAAAAAAGGAAAAAGACTGAAATAGTACGAGAGCAAAAAAATTGTACCATAATTTATACGCGAAAGAAGTAAAACATCAGAACATGCAGCATGATGGAAATATTACACTATAATAATTAATAACTCAATTATTTATAATTCAGTACATATAAATAAGAAAAAGAATATTAAATTATTATTAAATCATTCACATTAAAAGTTAATAAACAAGTTCAAAAATCTTTTTTTTTTTTTTTTGCGAAATATGCCATAGAGGTTTTGTTTTCTGCAAAAAAGTGGTACTTAATACTTTGAATGGCACTGAATGTTGGAATGTTCATCCTTGTAGAGCTTGCTGATATAATGTTGATTCGTCAGTAGAAGATGAATCAGCTAGTTTCCTAGCTGGTGGAGTTAAGCCGCACGGTCCAGCATATTTTCCCAGAATTTTCTTTCGAAAACGGAAGATAAGAAGGCTTTTTTTCTTTGTGTAAAGCGAATTTTCAGAAGAAAAGCAAATTCTCGGGAGGGGAATTGGAAACTGGGGGGGGGGGGAGGCCCTATGGAAGAAAAGACAAAAAAGCGGAATTTCTCCTAAATAACAAAAAAGTGGAAAAATCTCATCACTGTTTCTTCTATATTAAAGTTTTAGGATAATTTAATTTTGATACTACATTTTTTTTCAGCACATGCAAATACTTGCAGTGAGAGGATTTCATTTAAGCTTGCTTAAAAATTATTAACTTTTAAAATACAAAACAATTTTAAGAGAGGGAAATTATAATAAGTATACAGATATCATTTCTAAGATTATTTCATCTTATCTGCTACATACTCTTATTTGACCTTCAGTGCCAGTGATAACAAGATCATTTGGAAATTCTGCCAAGGCATTGGAGGCGATATTTGCAGTGCGGTTGTTGTTGTACAGTAAGCTGCTGCTCATGGTTATATCCACTCCTATAAAATAATTTAGGATCAGGAATGTAGACCAGTTTTATGCATTTTTGGAACATAGCAGTGAATTATAGTAGAAAGTAGGTACGTAACGAATATTCAGCAACTATTTGGCCCTTTTGACAAATATTTGGTATACAGAATACTAAACAGATATTCGGCTGAATAATTTCAGGGTAATAATTTTTAAAAAATGTGCTTTGATATATATTTAACAAAGAATATTGTGCAGAATTACATTTCAATACATTTATTATCAAAAAAAAATCTAACATCTACTCAATTTTAAGCAAATTTGGTGTATTGTAATAATCTTGTATTCATTTATCATTGTTAAGTCTGAAATATTAATTTAATTTAAAGTTGCAAAAACAATAAATTATCAGCACTTTCAGGAAAAAGTATGATCCATTTCGTTTCTTATACGAGTCGTTCAGAAGCCAATACAGATAAGTACAGGAAAAAAAAAAAAAAAAACCCGAGAAAATTCATGTTTTTTAATACAATAATTTTTAAAATTTATGGTTCATTAATTTGATTAGTGAAAGTATATAAAGTCTAAGGTGTTTTATCATGTAAAACCTTCAATATTAATAGTCATATTTCTATATTATAGTTGAATTAAGAGTTTTGTAAAGGGGCCATTTTTACGAAGTGGAATTTTGTGAAGGGACTGTTTTTATGAAATGGAATTTTGTGAAGGGGCCGCTAAACGGCCCCAATTTTCGCCTGGATCGACCCATGGATAGGCTGATATTGGTCAAGTTTATTCGAAATGCATTATACTGAGCTTAATTTAAATCCAACATAAATTGAACTGTAGGGTAAATTATTTTCAGAATTCATCTAATTTTAATGGAACACTTCTGGAATTTCAAATTTTCATAGCATTTTAAAATTATAAACTGTTGAAGTAGCAGAGTCGTGGAATCCTACTGCCATGAAGCAGCAGTGGTGTGGGTGTGTAGTAGAGCCCTCCTAGCTTCACATAAGGGAATTACAGAATTTCTAACAATCTGAAATGGTGAAAAGTTTTCAGAGAAGTCTTATCTGGGAAGAGTGCGATCGTTATAGAAACCAAACAGAGCACAACAATTGAGATGTGTTCTTAATTGTGATACAAAAGTATTCTTGATACTAATATTTCGATAGCACAATGCAAGAGCATCAAATCAACAACTGAAGCAATCATATGATAAAATCTTCCATTTTTGACCTTTATCACACTTCAAAATTGGATCGAATTGGAATTTTGCAAAGCAAATACTTAAAAGGCAACAAGACTATAATTTAAAAAGCAAAGTTGCCATAAAAAATTAATTCATAAATTTAAAAAAAAAGCATTAAATTTCTAAACTGAGTCTCAGCTTTCAAGAAAAGAAAATTTTGGACTTCTTTCCTAAACTGTAAGTTTGCTTTTAATGCACTACTATTTCATGTAAAGTATATATGTAAGGTGTGTGATGCAAAATATATAATATTTGAGTTTAATATCACTGTTTCTTTGTTTTATATTGCTCCTACAACAAGTGCATTTTTTTTTTATACATGATCGGTTATCCAAAAAATCAGTTATGCCAACATCCCCAGTTCCATTGTTTCCAATAATCAATGTTCTACTGTAACTGAATTTTCTAGACAACTCATATTAACAAAGTTATTGTTTAATTAATATCATATAAGAAATTAACATTGGGAGAAAAATATTTTTCATCAGTAGCTCACCTGAAACAATGATAAGAAAATCGGTCTATTCAATACATAAAAATACTTATAAGAAACTAGTAATTCTCATTTAATTGATTCAAATAATATATCAAATGTTTCACAGTTTATTATAAGCTGAGGAAGCACCACAGCTTAATTATATAATTTCACATAGCATCATACTTTACAAGCTATATATTTCTTCACATTTTATAATACAAACATGATTTTTAAAATGGATTCCCTATAAACGAACTTTCATCACATTAAATAACTGAAAACTGATCTGAAAGCTTCTTATCATTTAAGAATTTTTTTTTTTTCAATCACATAAAAACAATAATTAACAAAACTTTTAACAAATGTTTAAAAGTAGAAAAACATGCTGCCTACCATCATCATTTAAATGCCCAACAGCAGCAATTTTCTTGGGTTTCTCCCCTTTATAGACCATGGTGACGGCATTAATTGTGTAAATACCAAGATCCAGAATGGTACCTCCACCAACAGCTTTTGTCATCACGCGTTCGACAGATAAAAGTGGTATGCCAAACTTCACATTTACGTGAACAATATCTCCAATGGTGTCTTTTTCAATCAGCTCCATCAATAATTTATAAGCAGGAAGAAACCTGGTCCAGACAGCCTGCAAAATACACAAGATGTGATAATAGCATAACACACAGCATATGCAAAGCAAGACATTCACCGTGGTTCTATTGAGCGATTTTTGGAACACAGGAAGGGAAAACTTTTCGTCAATGTTGAAACCCAATGAAAACTGGAGCAAATGGATTGGATGTTTGGAATTCTGAATACTTTGAAGTCTGATTGGAATTGGCCGGATGACCTTTCGAGGACCTCGCTGCGAGGGTAGCGCAAAAACAAAGCTTCTGCCTGGATTGGGACCCTGCAATGAGGCTAGTAAACTCGGAAGTTCTGCGTTGGGTGGGGGGGGGGGGAGGGGAGTAAGTCTGCGACTTTGAACCTTCTGAAACAATGTGTCTCAAAACAAACTTTGAAACATCCGTGAATGACTTACCTAAAATTTTCGACTGGAATGAGTGGAATACAAACCAGTTCTTGGGACAAATGACTTAGCCTTTCTTTCTCATGAATGCCAGCTTAAATTTGCTAACTGAAGTTCAAAATTTTATCAGTTAAATACAAAAGCTATGAATATCTAGAAGAACATATTAATATATTTTAAAACAAATCTTACATGGAATTTTTTAAAACTTTGGTCAAAGTTGTACAGTTCCAATTATGGCAGATGCTTAAACAACGAGCATGCAGTAAATTATCTCTATAAAAGTAATTATTTAATGATCAATTTCTGTACCATTTCATTCTAATTGCCCTAAACTTATTTAGATATAGAACTGACATATAATTCCATATAACCTAGAGCCATAGATATTGTGCCGAGTATTTTCCGACAGAGAAATAAATATTGAATCAAAACTAAATAAAATGAATAAATGATAATCAAGTGTTGAAGATACTAAAATATTATATTGTCATTGGAAACACACAAATGTACAGAATTTTGGAACTTAAGCACATCAGAAGTGAACGAAAACTCATTTACAAAATTCCAATTTTACACACATGAAACATATCAACTTAAATCAAAAGTGTGTAATCAATACATATAAGAATTAATGATGTGGAGTCCATTCAGCAATATCATTTTAACTGTTTCATTCAAGCACTGCAAAACATGATTACAAGTTTATACTGCAAGAAAATACTTAAAGTAAAATACCCTGTTCATGTAAAGTAAAATACATTAAACCTTATCTTTCATGTTAAGCCATTTTTTAAGCTAAACCAACCTTTTGCTTGCTAAGAATATTGGTTGTGTTTTATTTCAATTAAATCTCCTATGTACTGATATACTTGATGTTTATGTTTCACTCAACAAAGCAGTTTTAAACTTCAATTGTGACAGATATTTAAGCATAATTTTTTTAGTAGTCTTGCACCTGTTCTGTTCATTATCTATATGCATGTCCCTAATGGAGTAAAATAACTTCCATGTCATCTAGCATCCAACTGCACACTGTCGGCACCTACTTCACTATCTTATTCCTTGCAAAACTGGTGTGGAACATTTTACTTGCATTATATAAGCACATCCAATAGCACGATAGCTGGTTGGAAATATGCCGATAAAAAAATGAAAGACTATCAAGCACAATCTTTCAACTATATAACTTAATATCTTAGATGGCTTTCTTAACAGAGGCCATAAAAAATTTGATGAAATAAAATAATAAAGCATAAATTCATTATGACATTGTCAAAGAACATGAACAAATGAACAGAATCTTCATTTCTTAGCTTTCAAACAATGGAAGAAAATATTTGTAGTGAAGTTTCCCATTCCATTTTTAATATAATTTTCAAAACATTGCTATGCTTGTTTTAAAAGGGGGGGGGGGATCAATTACTTAAATGCTAACAATAAATACTTTGAAAGAAATTCAGACATTTTATAATAAAAATAATTTCTTAGTGAAAATGCAATATCTCCAGAATGCTGAAGTGTACAGGTACGGTCCTACCGCCAGGAGAAAAACTCTGAGCATGGCTGCTTCAAGTAGACAAGTCGAAAAAAGGAGGAATACGGATATAAAATCAACCGCAATATTTGGCAAACTAAGCGCACTTCCGATAGGCGAGGAATTCGTTTTTGAACGAAGTACAAAGAGAAATTAGACTTCTGCCGGTTCTATCTATGCCAAATGAAATGAAGCCCTTTCTTCACCCCCAAAATGCAGTGGAATATCCTGTTTCCATAACGACCGCCACCCGGCATGTCTGGTGTCAAGGGTTTTTCTCGTGGCAGTAGGACAGTAATCTACTGCACTGTTTTAGCCGGAGCATCACTGCTAAAATGTTATTACAGCAGAGATATTGACAATTTTTTTTGTTACAGAGATGACATTTTCCAACAACTTGAGCACATTAACTCATTTGTTTCTTTGACTTGGCTTTTAGCAATATACCGACAATTACATGAGAGGAGATCAACTGCTGAAGTGTTTTTGGAAATGCATGCTATTTGCAATTTGTTGCTTTAATTTGTCCTACTGTTATCTCAAGAATTATTCTGCAAAAGGCAGCTTTCTAGAATTCCAACAAAATAATGGCAGTTTTGTCTGCTGGCCGACCATCCAATTCTTGTGGCTCCCTTGGTCTGTCCTACCACCATGAGAAAAACCCTAAACAGCAGACATGTCGGGTGGCGGTCATTATGGAAATGGGATATTCCACTGCATTTTGGGGGTTGAAGGAAAGGGGCTTTATTTCATTTGGCATAGATAGAACCAGCAGAAGTCCCATTTCTCTTTGTGCTTCGTACAAAAACGAATTCCTCGTCTAACAGAAGCGTGCTTAGTTTGCCAAATATTGAGGTTGATTTTATATCCGTATTCCTCCTTTCTTCGACTTGTCTATTTGAGGCAACCCTGATCAGGGTTTTTCTACTGGCGGTAGGACCGTACTACTAAATCCAGTACTGTTCAGATCAAGCAATCCGGAAACACAATATATTTACCATAAACAATATATAGACAATATTACCTCCATGAGAAAACACTTTTCTCTTCTAGCAATCTTGATCAATATTTTTGTCTGTTTTAAATTTAAGGTAAAGGGCTTCTCCATCAATACATGTTTGCCATTTTCCAGCATAAGTTTACCAACAGCAAAGTGGTGCGATGCAACAGTTCCAATATAGACAACCTCTGCATCAAAGATAAAACAAAAATACTTATAATTTACAAAAATATTTAAATTTTACAAGACATTTTGAAAAATTAAGAGTAATTTCCCATGAGCACAACAGTAGCCAAAATATGCATAATTTGCAATAGTAATATAATGAATAGTGGTTTGGTCGAATAGCCAAATACTGAATATTCAGCCAAATTTCAGAATGAATACCTACGTCTTAAAAACATTTAAATTTTGATTGTAAATAAAATATTTCTCAAATTTTAAATGAAAATAAATAAAGATTAATAAAATTCATTTTTTATTGTTTGCGTACTGAAAAAAATCTTTAATACCTTGATACATTTTTGTAATATTTTTAATTTAGTAAAATCTTGGTAAACCGAAACCTGAATTATCTGAAATGCTTCTAAAATCACAAATCCGAAAAACACGTACTGTGCTGCATGGAAGTAATTGCGAAGGCGAGACTTTGAAATGATATTCCCACTTTTTCCTTTTAAGCATTTTTTTAAAAAAATTAATGGGTATTAACAACATTAATTACGATACTGTTTACATGTACCTGTCAGATGCATTGTGTCTGATGGAGGTTTAACTTTAATAAAGAATATAAGTGCAGCCTATAAAGAGAGTTTTGAATTCATTTTACTCTCAAAACATTTCAGAATTACATTCGGTAATTAGATACAAAATAGTAATAGATTTTCATGGCTTAACTGAAAAACTGTTAACTGAAATGGCTCCCCCCCCTTTAATTCAGTTAACTGGAGTCTACTATATCTTAACCCTCTGATTCCTGAGGCCACTGAAATAAAGGGACCCAGGGACGTGGCGAAGGGGGGAGAGGGGGGTGTGACACCCCCCCCCCCGGGGGGGGGGGGGGGGGGGGGTGGGGGGGGGGCCCCCCCCCCCCCCCGGATTTTCTGAAGTCGGCAATTTGACTAAATGAGTCAGCAAATTTTGAAAAAGTAATCGAACGTATTATTTTATTCTGTGTATCCCCGACATTTGCAGAATTATTTATTGAAACGCTAAAAAAACAAAGTGAACTTTTATTTACTAAGTTGGCTTTTAAATTCTCTTGCGGACAACTGTTGTCACCGACAGGGAGCCGTTTCGTTCGACTCGGGTATGCGCGGGACCAGGGCGTGGTGATAAAGACTATTGTTAACTGCCCGGGGTTCGGGCAAACTTTCCTTTCTGTAGTAAAATAAATAAAGATAAAATCTCAAGAGTAATGAAAGAAATGAGATGTCACTGTTTTGCACATCCCGAAATTTTCCGTTACCCTTCTGTAAACAGCGGCGGTGTTCTTCCCTAAACTTTCTAGTGTACTCCCTAATAAAAGTGTCATCCCCCTACAAGTCCGAAACTGCCGAGTTTTATTAACCTGAATCAGGGACTACGGCAAGTCTTTATTGCCGACAAAAATGACAGCACACCGAAATCGGTGTGCGTTTACAGACGGATGAAGTGACAGACATATATAATTACAAAAAATGTTTTTTTTTTTTTTAAATTCGGGGACGCTAACGTAGAAAATCCTCAAAATCTCGCTGTCGAATTTTTTGGCGTTTATAGTTTTTTTTTGTTGTTTACTTCGCATGTGAGAAAGTAAAGTGTTTTTAATGCAAATATCCTCATCTATCTTAAGTCTTTATTACTTTTTAAATTTCAGATGATTTAAAAGAGAAAATACCAATACTACGTTTCCTTAATATCTTAGAATTTAAAAAATAACATTAATTCAATAGAAGACTTGAGTAACAATAATTAAAAAAATGAAAAGACAGTTTAAATTTTAATTTTTACTGTGAGATTATTTTACATATTATTTTTATATTTTTAAATATAAGAAAACATTTATGAAAATTTTTCCACGACATAAAAAAGGAATAAATGATTATTTAAATTTTTTATAATATAGATTTAAGAAACCTTGAGAGATGCTAACCATTTTTTTAATAATATTCATTTAGTTTAATTATGCATTATGCCTAAATATAATCTGTAATTCGAATTTATTTTGCTTACTTAAATGTCAAGAATGAAAATTGTAAATTCTTTTATATTCCTAAATTACTTTCGTCCTTACTTTGTATGCTCATCGATCGTGAATAAATAACTTCTTGAGGTTCTTTATTGACTCGAGAATCCAATCAAAATAGCAAATAAATATTTCTCACTTTTTGAATTATTTTAAATTATTAAAATAATTATCAATAAATATTATTACTTTGTTAATTAAAATTTCACACTGGTTATTTATTCATTATGTATTCTTTTTTTAAAGGTGTTAAATTTTAAAAATAGAGCTTTTATGTCTTTTTTAGTTAAAATTGCTGTTTTCTCATGTTGTATTAACTTTTACACAAAGATTTTCTAAATTAGCTTCGAATTAACAAAGTTGCACTGCTTTACATTATTTTAAATTGCTTTTGTTGCATTAATTATTTGCTTATTTAACATGATTTGTTTTAATAGATCTAAAAAAATTCCGCAAATTTATACATATATATTACCAGCGGATTTTTCAAGTACTCGGATGGGGAATAAAAGAACCTTTTTCCGTTCGAATGTCGTGTATATAATAGTAATAAGCGGAAATTCAGGTTGAGTTGAATTTCGAAGAAGGTTTTTTTTTTAACATTGAGATCAGTGATATAACGAATAATGATTTGGCCAAATACCTACTTTGTAGAAACATTTCACTTTTGATTCTAAATAAAATAATTCTGAAATTTAAATATGTATCAGAATATGTTATTTATGATTAATTGAATTTAATGATGGTAAGAAATAAAATTCAGTTCAGAGGAATTATAGTGATAATGAAATAATTTAAATTAAAAAAAATTGTACTATACTGTTGATATGTTCTTTTGATTATATTGACCAAATCAGGCTATATGGCGATTCAGAAAGTCTTGAGGTGAGGGTGCTTCTAAATAGGACTTTGATCTGCGTCTGTTCCTATACTAGGGTCATGCACTGGAATCTCTCATGCGGCTTCATTAATATCTATTATCCATTTTGTTCAAATATTTTATGGCTATATCTATACTTATAAAAGGCAATGTTTGTGTGCGTGCGTGCTTGCGCACGATGTCCAGACGAATCTATCGCACTTACAGCCTTGAACTTTGGCACGCAGGTAGTCTTAATGGTGACTCAATGCACCTAGAAGCCTGAATTTTAAAATTTTATCTAGAAATTTTTTTATTTAGTGTTTTGGGTCATTTTTGGCACGTTTATGGGTAGTATCTTTTCCAATGATAGCTGAAAAACAATCAATACACCATCAGATAGAACAAACAATTTTCTTTCTAATGAAATTTGTCTTGAGCTTCAAACGTAATTTACTGAATTATGAGAAATTAAAAAAAATAGTCAGTTTTGCCATCAAAATTTTATTTTTGTTTTTAAATTGCTGCATCTGACGTTCTAATAACACTATTATTGTCAATTTTTTTCAGCTTATAACTAGAACGGTTCTGTCGGATTTAAAACAAGAAAGGTACAAATATCTTTCCCCGTTTTTTTAAATTAATTTTTTCCTGGTCAGTTGAAAGATATTTTTCTCTAGCGAGCATCCTCCCGCGGCACTTCTCCGGAATGTTGCTGGCAATTTCATTGGCTGACGGGGCAGAGCGAAGGAGACATCATAACCTTTAACTGAATGACTTCGATTATTATTTTCGACAGTGTCTTAAAGTGTTCATTTGTCTCACATATTTTGTAAGCTTGCTGTATAATAATCATTTTCATGTTGCAATTTTTTAATATTGTTTTGGATTAATGTGCTCTGTTTTGTTTTTCTACATTTGAAATATCATTATCGCGAAGAAAAATAAGCATGAAAATCAATAATGATCAATAATGTGTATCTTTTGGTGTTTTTCATGCCATTGTGGATGTTTTTTTTTTTTTTTCATTTTGTTGAAGTCCTGATTCCACGTGCAACGCCGTGCGCGTACTGCTAGTTTTAAATAAATCCCAAATGGTTTTGCATTTCAGATATTTACGAATAAATTACGTTTCTGAGGACATTTGTGATATCTTTCTTGCAGTGCTCCCAGTTTTTCTGATGGGTAGCACCCACACACATACATTGGGAAAGCACAGCTAATCAATGGTCGTAAAAGTGATTTATAGAGGACGAGTTTATTTTCCATCGAGAGTTAGGACTTCCTACCGAGGAGGGAATAAAATGGCGCCTTTGCTAAGCTAAATTTTGTCTTTATTTTTTAATGTGATTTTTGAAGGCATGTCTTTTGTCTTTGTTTGAGCCCTTAGATATTTCGTGTCCTCATCATTGAAAATGATATTATCCATCATAGCAGGAACATGTATGTATATTAGGCACTACAAAAATATTTGTCTTTTAAGTCTACAAAGTTCATAATGAGAGTCGGCATTTTTTAGATCTCACCCCCCAGATGTGAGACCCTCGCCACGTCCCTGAAGGGACCTCAAAATACAGGAACGTCCGAGCTCCTCTATCAATGAGAAGGGAAATTCACTTTCCCCCCTCAAAAACCACAATGACAGCTGGCATTGTCCGAATTGTAAGAAAACTCCCCTCTTCCCCTAACACATTTGGGAGAGCCACTCTAACGTAAAAAGCATGCGCCGCAGGTGTGAAATCAATCACACTTAACGAAAGGGGGTGGAAATTTCAGAGTGACATTCGGAGGTTTCAGACAGCTATCGTCTTTTGCTTGAAGGGACCTATGGGACGGTCTCATATCGATAGAGTTAATTCCAACAATACAAAATTAGAAACCCTCTTCATTTTGGAATTGCTTCATAGATATACAAGAAGCATCATTGCAATACATGAATTTAATGGATTTTAGCATTTTTACAGAATAGAAGGTGAAAATGAGTTGCTATGTATCAAAGAGTTGTCCAGACCATTGTATTGTGACATGACACACATGAATCACTCCTTGATTTTTTAATTTCCGAGTTATTTCTTTAACAGATCTATGTAACTATTCTCCATAAAAAACTACTCTCCAGGGATAGTTCAGCATTGCATGTGGAGTGATAGTAATGGAAATGGAGGCAAGGGCTCTTTCATTATTTTCTGGGCTAGCTTTAACTCTATGGATACAGGAATGTCCCAAACGTCTTTTCAAGCAAAGATGGCAGTCATCCAGAACATCTTAAATATCATTGTGAAATTTCCACCCCCTTTCATAAAGTGCGATTGATTTCACACCTGCAGTGTGCGGTTTCTTCTTTACAGTGGCTCGCCCCAATGAGTTTGAGGAACGGGGGGGTGTCTTAAAATTTGGACCATGCCAGCTGTCACTGTGGTTTTTCAAGGGGGAAGCGAACTTCCCTTATCTTTGAAAGAGGGACTTGGGTGTTCTCGTATTTTGATGTCCCTCTGTTCCAATGGTCTCATGAATCAAAGGGTTAAAGAATTAATCTCAATAAGCAAGTCATCCCATTTAAGTTTCCACACTGGCAATACTTCTTGTTGCAAAATACACTTTTCAACTAAATAATGTGATACAAAGGTTTTTTGTGAGAAAATTTTCTTTAGACAATATAAAATATATCAAATGGCTTTTCAAAAATAGGTTTCAATTCAATTTGTTGATAATTTATGTGGCCTTTTTTTTCCTGACACCTTACCCAACCAGCGGGAGTGGCCTCCCCTAAACTTTCTTGTACACTCATTTCTCAAAAACTCTTGTATAGCATGTCTGCTCCCTGCACCCTCGCTCGGATAAAAATTTCGAATCTGCTCTATTCCCAGAACACAACAAGTTTCTCCAGCACACGTAAAAACGACAAAACGGAACAACGGAAATAAAACAATCCGAGCAGGATTAGAATTCGCCAAAAGGGAGAAAAAGGAGCCAAAAGGGAAGAAAAAAGAGCCAAGCAGGAGTCATTAAGCATAAGCCTTTCATCATGAAGCTGCTGAATATCGTGCACAGAGATTGCTTCCAGTAAGCATGCGGATGGAGATCAAAAGTAAAAAAAATTGAATATGCAATTTGAACACCTCTTTTTTTAACCTATTGATATGAAAATTGGGTATAGATCTATAATTAATGTTAGCATCCATGATACCAAGTTTTATTTATCTAAGCCTAAGGGCTTATGAGATATAATTTTTAAAAGTATGCGAATATACAGTCAACCCTTTGACGGATTTGGCCCAAAATTTTATACGAATCTACATTCATGATGATAAACTGTGTACCAAATTTTATCCTACAAATGATGTGTCAAGATCACATACCAAATTTTATCCCCATAGCTCTAGTAGTTTTCGAGTTATCGTGCTCACAGACACACATAATTCCAAAATTGTGTTTTTCGGACTCGGGGAGGTCTGAAACGTGGAGATTTGTCAAAATCTCGAGTTTGAATTTTTTGACGATTACAATACTTCCTCTTTGTATATAAGAAAGTAAAAATGCAAGAATTCCAGGAACAAATTCAGCAATCACAATGCAACCGAATAAAAAAAAGCAGTTACAGGCTCCCGGTATACCTGGCCCGAGTACTTGTGTAGCAAGAATCTCTCAGCTAAAGACCACTTCTAGGAACTATAATGGAACTACCGTCCCGCCTAGGCGCACAATATCACTGGTGAGCAATCGAGTGATAAACTGCTTCAACAAGGGTTCCGGGCGGACACCGGGAAGCCACCTCCTACATCACAGCAACTACCTGAGGCTCTGTTCCCGGACCGTTGCTTAAAATGGTGGAAATTTAACCTAGTGAGACCAATTGCTTGGATATGATCGATTTCCAAGAACATATAATTAAAGCCAAATCTTACGCCAGATCTGGTTTTCACAAACCAGCCAACAAACGCACACCCATCAAGACCACCCACCAACCAAAAGAACTGCCAGCCAAGCTGTCTTTATCGAAGCCTTCAAAATATATACAGTTACATTTTCAGAGAATATAAAAGTTTACAATTTCTCTCTTTGAATACTCCATATACAAATCGAAATAAAATCAATAATTTCCAGTTTACATCTTTGCAAACCAAATAAAAACAATAAGGATAACAAATTTAGAGTATTTAATCATTTTCACGAAAATTTACATTTCAGCACTTGTTTCAAAATTGTAATTATACAAACTATAGAAGAGAATTTATTATATATTATTTCATTTACATCCAATTTCCCTTTATATCTCTTTCAACTGACTCAATGTACTTAATAGTTATTATATAGTGTTATAGTTAAAGAAATAGTATACATTTATTATATCCTAGAATCAAATCCTATTATAGTCAAGCGTTGCAAATCCGGATGTCCAAAATCCGGAATGATCCAAAATCTGGACCTTTTAAATCCCGCCCCCCCCCCCCCCGAAAAAAATCCTAACTTTTATTTAACAAATCGCCGCCCAGAATCAGCAGAAACCGGTCGTAACCATCTGGGGAAGGAAAGGATTTAACCACGTGTACATCGATGCACGACGAAGGTATCGCGGGGGAGGGGGAGTATTGTAACAAATCGCGGAGTTACAATACCTTCCTCCTTCCCCTCTCTAGCACGCAAAATGAACTTCTCCAGAATATAAGAAATGTTAACAAATAAGATGCGCGTGCAACTTCCTCTCCCCTTATGGCTCGCAGAGGTTTGCAAAGAGACTTTATTTTGGAGTTGGACATAATGGCGATACATAAAATAAAAGAGAAGTTACTTAATCAAAAACCAAAACTAATGAAGCAACTCACTTTAAATGAAATGCTTTGTAAAAATGTTAAAATTAAAAAGAAATAATATTAATTATGTTTATAAATCAAAGAAAACAGGTAATAAATAAGTTTTTTAAAATTTAATTTGAATTATGTGTTTTATGATATTAAAATCACTTCTTAATATTGAAATGATCTAAGATCCAGAATTATCCCAAATCCGAAATTGATGAAGTCCCGACGATTCAGGATTTGCGACGTTCGACTGTATTTGCACCATTAAAATTAATAATTTTGATAACTTTAATTAATTCTATTAGGATTGCTAAAAAGCTATTGTATTTACAAATTTCAGTGCAGAAAAAAAGCTATTTTATGATGCACCTATTTGTATATACATGTAGAATATATAAATTATACAAGGAGTTAGATCACTACATATAAATATACGTACCATACATATACTATTTCACAATTCAATTTCTACTATATTCAAAACATTCTATACCACACTATTAAGCCTTGTATTATTACTTACATTCGACAGAAAAAGAAGATCAATTAAAAGAAAGTTAAATTGCTTAACAATAAATTTAAGTTGATATTAGGCATTTTTGACAAAGTGATTTTGTTTGAAAATAGGCATTTACCAACTTCATATAAATTTACATTACAATGCAACAACATAATATATTAAATCCTCAAAATCTCTCTTAAATTATTCTATATACAAATTTAAAACAAGCCGATAATTTTCAATTTATACATACCAAATAAAGACAATTATTAAAAAAAATTTCAGTTTCACAAAATTTCAACTATTTTAAGTTTAAAGATCAGCCTTTGTTTCACAATTAGGTTAAAATTTTAAATCAAAATTTTACAATCTATAAAGGTCCCTTCATTTAAATATTCAAAAAATTACATTATTTCAAATACCAATCTTATTGTGAATCATTTTAATATGAGCTTTCTTCCATCTTCATTGATTCTAAGAAGTATTTATATTTACAATTTTCAATATAAGTAGACTATCTCAATGATATACCTTACCATTAAACCATTTTTTATATTATCCAATTGTATATTATTAATTTACTAAGTCACTACATAATAGTATACATGCCATAAACATATTATTTCAATATTTAATTTCTACAAAATTTATAACTTGGCAAAATTACACAATAAAAAGAATTTCTTTTTACTAACGTGGATTTAAAGAAAACTCCAATAGTCTTTGAACAATAATTTAAAGTCTAACCCCAGCTTTTTAAAAAAATTAGGCCTAAAAGACTCAGAAGCTAAAAATTAAGTGGAAAATACTTCTTTCTAATTTATGAGGTACTTTAAGAAATAATAGATATACTAAACAAAAATTAAAATTAAATAAAAAGAAAGAAAAGTATAGATAATAAACAGCAGATTCAGACATAAACGATGACAATACATCTTTAAGCGTACAAACGCAACAGCCTCAAGTATTGCATCAACAAAAGTTTAAAACGATAATATTTAAAACACATAAAAATTAATTTAGAAATTGAACATGTTCAAGAAGGAAGAAATGAATGAGGAATCAAATGGCGAACTTTATCGAAAACCACGCACCATAAAGATTCCAAATTAGACAAGATTTTCTGTCATAGTAAGATTATAAATCAAAAGTATACCCTTTGTGGCCTGAATCCTGTTCAATATCAATATGCGAAACATTTTGACAGATCAAAATGCAAAATCCTTAAAGAATAATCAAAAGATACTAGAGAGTGTGTTAAACCTAACGCAGACATGACACAGGCTTGAAACAAAAAAAGCTGAACTTCATAAATAATGAATTATGTCAAACAAAAAGACCCAGAAGTAAAATAAGTATGATTAATTGAACAATAAAATGAATAAATTTATGCAAAAAATACTTGAGATATTAAAAATATCGTAGAATTATTATATAAAAGAAAATTAATGTAAGAAAAATTGAATTGCATAGAAAATTTTGTTAAACAATACTATTTTAAAAATTATCTCACTATGGCCATGTGAAAATCCTTATGATATGAAGTGATTATTTTTAATCCTTTTGTTTTTTTATTTTTTGAGCTAACAATTCAAGCTTTCTTTTATGCTTCAGTCTGATATTTTGCTCCATTTTTTTTTTAAAATTACTCTATTTCTTTGGTGGGGGCTTTTTTTTTATTTTTTTTCCTCCATTGCTATTTTCTTATTATCAAGTTCCTCCTGGTAGCATTTGCTTGATGACCTTACATTTTTGCACATGTTACTGTTGATAGCATATCATGCGAAAAATTTTTTTTCTAAAATACTCAACAGCAGACCGCGCTTTGCTTATCATTTTGTATTTAACGCTCTAAGTTGAAAAATATTTTCAATGTGCATTCTTCCAGATCTTTTATCTGTCAGATCTGACATTATGTTGAATGTGCTCACGGCGTGAAATGTTTGTTTGCGTGCTACTCACGTCTTTTGCGCACCCCACCCCCTCTAACACATTAACAAAAATTTTAATTCAGATCTGCATTGTTCCCAAGAATGATAAAATTCGGTGCCGAAAAAGCTGAAATCCGCGTTTCCACAGAAATGTGTCATGTCTGCTAACACTCTCTGCCGAAATTTTAGATGTAAACCAGGTGACGCCAAATACACAGGAAGCAACAAAGAATTAGAAGCTAGCACCTAGCTCCAACTATGAAGAAAAATTCTAACTGATTAATCAGAATAAAAAAAACTAATATTTAAACAGTTATAACAAATTAAATTAGAAAAAACCATTAATAAATTAATTAGAAATATTTTTATACTTTAAGAAAGCTAGATCTGTGAGAAACTAGAAGAGGAAGGCAGCCAGATCACTAGGGTATGCCAAAGGAATGATCACCATCTGTAGTATCATCTATATATTGTATATAAAGTTTGTATTCCTATGATGGCATCATTAATGTTAATGGCCGCTAACGGTATAGTTGTGTTCTCATCATGTAAATAAATTCACCTACATTTTAACCTCACATCTGTATTTATCTGAAGCATAAACGATCATAAAACATGGAAGTATGAAAAAGCCCACGCAAGGATAAATTCCCATTAAAACGAATCTTGCAGACCGGAAAAGGATAAAGAATTTCTTAAGCGGCGAAATTCAAAATGGCAACGCCTGCTTACCAGATTTCGGCACCAGAAGCCTTTTCATTCCAAAGTGAAGATTGGAGTAAATGGATCGCAAGATTTGAAAGATTCAGAACCGCATCTGGATTAATTAACAAGCCTGAAGCAGAACAGGTAAATTCTCTTTTATATTTGATGGGATCACAATCCAAAGAAATATTTAGAACTTTCAATTTGAAGCAAACAGAAGTTGATTCTACGAAGTAGTTAAAGATAAATTTGAAAGGTATTTTATTCCAACCTGTAATGTAATCTATGATCATTATAAATTCAATATGCGGATGCAAGAGGAAGATGAAGTAGTAGATTACTGCACTCCATAATTTGGTGCAGAACTGCAAATTTCCACTAAGTTTTGGCGATGAAGCTATCCGAAATAGAATCGTTTGCGGCATACGCGATAAACGAGTATCAGAAAAGTTGCAGCTTGAAGCGGATCTCACACTGGAAAAAGCAAATAATATCACCAGACAAGCTGAAATAATTAAAAAACAGCAGCCATTTGTCACAAATCATGAGAATAAGATGTGAAATTCGGTAGATAAAATAACAGTCAAACAAATTCCAAAGTTTATTCCTGAAAAAGGTAAACAAAATGTCTACTCCAAACGAGAAATTCAGAGAAGTAGAAATGGAAACAAAACTCAGATTAGTAAATTTAGAGAAAATTGTTCCAAAACAGAAAACAGTGCAAATGGTGAGGAAATAGTAAAATACATGCAAAAGATCAGTGTCCAGCTAAAAATGCCATATGCAACGCCTGTAAAAAGAAAGGTCATTATTCCAGGGTATGCAGATCGCATGTAAAAGTGAATGCTCTCACAGAAGAAGAAAATATATATTTAGGTGCTATTTATCAAAAAGAACCAATGATTAAGTCTGCATTTCCAGAACGTCCATGGCAGAGAATAGGTGTAGATTTATTGAAATTAAAAGGCAAATGTTATGTAATAGTCACAGACTATTATTCCAGATTCTTTGACGTGGCTCTACTTGAAAATCAAAAGGCACAAACTGTCATCAATCACACGAAGTCCATATTTTCTAGACATGGTAATCCAGAAACAGAAGTGATTGCGGATCTCAGTTCTCAACAACAGTCGAAACAACTAGAGAATATAAACTATTTAAAAAAAAATATGGTTTTATTATTGTAACTTCAAGTCCCAAGTATTCTCAGAGCGATGGATTCATAGAGTCCATGGTTAAAAATTTCAAGAAACATTTTGAAAAATCAGTAGATGAAGATCCTTATCTAATGATTCTGGTTTTGAGAACAACCCCTTTAGAAAATGGATACAGTCCTGCTGAACTACTGAAGGGTTGTAAACTAAGAACCAATTTACCTATGACGAAGAAAAGTCTCATGCCCAAAATTCCAGAGGAGATAAGAAGTAAAGAGCTCAAATATGGAGTCAATCAAAAGAATTATTATGACAAGCATCATAGAGTTAAAGACCTTCAAGAACTTGAACCTGGACAAGTTGTCTGGATTACTGACCAAACATCCTATGGGAGGATAAAAGCAAAGCATGCTGCTCCTCGATCCTACTTGGTAGAAACTCCTGGAGGTATCATCCGACACAACCGTTTCCATCTTCTGGACAGTTGGAATATGATCAAGATGATACAATGATAGAACTGCCAGATTTCCCAAGAGACTCCTCACCTGTGTCACTTTCAGATGATATGCCAGGAACTCCAAGCCTATCCCACTCTTTCCCAACAACGCCGTCAACATTTAGTGCACCGAGGTCTCCTGAACAGTTTTATAGAACAAGGAGTGGTCGGACAGTGCGACCTACAGACAGATTTGATTTATAACTGAGGGGGGAGGTGTAGTATCATGTATATAAAGTTTGTATTCCTATGATGGCATCATTAATGTTAATGGCTGCTAATGGTATAGTTGTGTTCTCATCATGTAAATAAATTCACCTTCATTTTAACCTCGCATCTGTATTTATCTGAAGCATAAACGATCATAAAACACCATCACACCTAGAGATGTGCCATCAAGAGTTCCCCTTTTGAAAACACCCCCCTTAGCAAGATATTAACCCTCTGATTCCTAAGGCCATTGAAATAAAGAGACCTGAAAATACGGGAATGTCCGAGCTTCTCTATCAAAGATAAGGGAAATTCAGTTTCCCCCTCAAAAACCACAATGACAGCTGGCATTGTCTGAATTGTAAGAAAACTCCCCTCTTCCCCAAACACATCTGGGCAAGCCACTCTAACGAAGAAAGCACGCGCCGCGGGTGTGAAATCAATCACACTCAACGAAAGGGGGTGGAAATTTCAGAGTGACATTCAGACAGCTATCGTCTTTTGCTTGAAGGGATGTATGGGATGGCCCCATAGCGATAGAGTTAAAGGAGGTATTATCACAAGATCTTTTAGTATATTGATGAATATAAAATAACTTTGATCGGCAAGAAAAAAAATAGTAAGTACATAAAACTTTAGTAAAATTATATAAAAGTCACAAACCAACATCTGGATCTTTGGCCAGTTCTTCATAACAGCCATAAGCTCTAGGAATGTTATGAGTAGTGGCAAAATCTTTAGCAGAAGCTAAGCTCCTAGCTGCAATTGCAACAAACTGAAAAAGGAAAATGAATATTTCTTAGAAGTTTTAAATTATATTCTTGGATAGAAAAGCACTTAAAAAGACAAGGCAAAATTATATCAGATTTGAAATTAATTTTCTTATGGATTTAATGAATAGCATAGAATACCAAATTTGCTTTTTATTTGTTAAAACTAACCTCAGAAGAAAAATTTTATTCAGCAAGATGAGTAATAGAAAAGAAATTTATTTTCTTTTATTTGTTAGAAGACTTTTCATTCATACATTAAACATTGAAGTAAACAAGCATTGCAATAATTAACCCTTGAAGTAACGCAATAACTTTAAGTTTTTAGAAATTTTAAAGAAACACAGGATGTATTTTTTGATAAGTAATCTGCACTTTGAAATCTCAAGAATAATTTGCACACGAAATCTTAAGAAAATATGCTAAAAAATTAGGGATGTAAAGAATATTCGGCCAAATAAATACAGGATAATTTTTTTTAACTGCGCTTTTAAATATATTTAACAAAGAATATCGCAGAATTACATTTCGGCACATTTATTGTGAAAAAATATTTTAACAGTTACATAATTTTACATTGCATAATAGGTACATAAGTGTATTTCATAATGTTGCATATCATTTATCAATGAAAAAAAACTGAAATTATGATTCAAGAACAATAATTTTTCAGCATTTTCAGGTAGAAGACTATTCCAGTTGGTTCTATACACACATATTAACAGTTTCAGAAAATAAACTCTCCCTACATACTATGCTTCCAGGAGCCGAGAGATATTTTCTTGCTAAATTTGCAAGTCTTCAAATTTTCTTCTTTTTTTCCCACCATTAAGTAGGCACTTCATCCAAGCTATTAAAAGTTCTTTATCACAATAGGAATTAACTTTTAATAATTTTAATTTATCTACTGAATTTTCTTCTGTGTTTGTCATTGTCAGGTTCTGTAATAACGACTCTTTCAATCCTCTGAAGCAATCCCAAAATGAAGAGGGTTTCTCATTTAATATTGGAATTAAGGTATTTAAAATATTACAAAAACACATCAAGGTGTCAGATGTTTTTTTAAATATGTAGATGATAAAAAATAATTTTATTAATCTTTAATTTTTTTTCATTTAAAACATGAGAAATATTTCATTTAGAATCAAAAGTGAAATGTTTTTATAAAGTAGATATTTGGCTGCTGAAAAGTCATTTGTTTTATTCGGCCTGACATTTGGACAGATCACTATTCGTTACATCCCTATAAAAAATACGAAGTATCTGCTCTTGAATTGAACATGAAAAACAGAAAAAGCCAGTTCAACCACTTAGAGGGTTAAACATCCTAATATTCCTTCATATTTTTGGAAGCAGTTTTTAGGAATAGCTAATTTTTCAGACATGACACAGGCTTGGAACGAAATTTCATAAATAATGAATAGTGCCAAACATAAATACTGAGAAGTAAAATAGGTATGATTAATTGAAGAATAAAATCAATAAATTTATACAAAAAGTGCCCAAGATATTAAAAATATTGCAGAATTAATATATAAAAAAAAGTTAAGAATAATAAAATCTGTGCTACACCGAAATGTGTCATATCTGAATTTTTTTTATTAAACTGTTTCAATAAAACAATGATCTAGATTAATAAAAGATTTAAAGATATTTTAATGACTGTCTTTATACTTTTAACAAAGATTATAAATTACTAGAGGAAAGTGACCTACAATTATTGTAGAAACAAAAATCAGTTTTGAATTAACTTACTTCATGTTGTCCACCTTCTGGTATGCTTTGGACAGCAGTTACAAAGTCATGGCATATTTTTCCAGCACTGACCACTCCCCACTTAGTTGCCATAGCTGTTCCTTTAAAATAAAGAAAAGCATGAAATTTCAATGAATTATAATAGTCAACAATAATTGTCAATAAAAATTGAGCTATCTCCGATTTCCAAGCAAGATTTAAAAAAAAATTCAAAACGCAAATAATTTACGAATTCATTTATAAGATTAATTTGGAAGAACAATTTCCATTTATGCTCAAATAGTCAAAAATTATTTCTATATATCTAATTTTACATCATTGGATACAATATTAATATTCCAGAAACTCGAAATGATCACAAATAATTTATGAAAACATCTGCTGAAAACATATGTAATAACATTAATTAACATCACCCTATTTTTTTGCAAAATACATTATCTTAACTCAATTTTACTCACTTGTGTTATCAGGAGAAGGCGAGTGACTAGGCGACAGATTCCAGTAGACCGAAAAAGTGAGGGGATCAAGGGTTACATATTTATATAATTCTTCAGTTTCCACGTGATATCGTTTCAAGAGGAAGTCAAGGCCACTTTCGCACAAAACAAAATCTTACAAGATAAATATTATACAAACCAAAAATTGGAATTATTAAACCCTATTGAAGATTTCAGTAAACAGATTAGATGTGATTTTACTATAAGGTATGTTTGAAAATCAAAAGCGTTCTGATATTTGGTCATTTCAAGCATTGCGGCGTTTTAAATGTTATTGTTTATTTACTTTTATGTAGTGTTGTGGATATGGATATAGGTAACGCGGGTAACGCCTGTATGCATGAGGCGCATGCGCACAATTTTAACAGATACTTATAAACTGAAACCATAAATATGTAACCTATTTTTTGACGAAGAATAATTTAACGAAATAAAATAAAATAGCTTTTATAGTAAGTAAAATAAAAAATAAAATCTGATTGAATATTTTTATGAAAAATGTTTTTGCCGAGTAATTTAGTGTTTTTACTAAATTTCCCCACGTTACAGTCAAAAGGTTCTTAAATTAGATGATACAAAATATTCAGTTAATGTTTCAATTTCTCATTTAGGACGAATTTTCGAATTCTAAAGATATCTACTCATTTTATTGATAATCTTTTTGAATTTATTCAAATAATTTTGATGAAATTTTTCTTTAATAAAACCTGTATTTTATAGAAAGGAAATTAGTTTTGAGATCTGTACGAGATAAAAAAAATTATACAAGGGGCGTTCATGAACTAAATTGGGTTAAATAATTTGAAAGAAAATATTTTGAAATTGACGTCAACCCCAAACCACGAAAACACGCATGTGCAGATGGCGTGCTCTTGCTGTACACAGACAGTTTGAATGTCGTCTTTTCTAAACTTCGCCATCTTACATGTAATTGTTTTCCCGCCCCCGCTGGCTACAAGCTAGATTAATATATCTTTGGTAGGTACTCCGTAGGAGATTTGCTATTCTCATATGCTGGATATAATGATTCAGTAACTTTACATTTATGTGTCGTGCAATTCATTTCTTTGAAAGTTTTGGCATTCCTAATAACTGACTCGTTTGCGATCCGGAAACAAGACATGGATCCGAGATCAATATCGCCTCTATTCATGTTGTTATCTTCGAATATTAGTTAACACGACATTTTTTTCTAACGTCAGTAAATTCTTTAAAAAATATTCACCATAGAAGTGAGAGACAGTCACATAATAGTCCAAGATGTTTTGGAGGTATAATTTAATTACTGGCTCGTGCATAGAAACTTTGTTGGATAAAGAAAATGTTACACTGAAGGAGTTGATGAACGAAGAAGATATCTTACAAGAATGTAAAGCTCAGACAAAAAAATTACTAGATTTTCTTGTTCGTCCAGAAGTTTTAGAGGAAATGGTTACTTTGATAATAACCGAGCCTAAAGATGATGGAGTTGTAAGTATGCAGTATAGGTACGCTAATCGCGCGTGTGAAATGTTGACTTTTGATATACCGCAGATCAACGATGCCCTTGTTGGTGACGAAAATCTTCTTATAAAACTGTATAACTACTTGACCACCGATGAACCTCTAAATCCGCTTTTAGCAAGTTTTTTCAGCAAAACAATGGGATTACTTATAACTAAAAAAACAGAAGTCATGTATGAATTTTTAAAAGGAAGAGACTTTATTACGCTAATCTTGAAACACTTTAATACATCGGCTATTATGGATTTACTGTTACGATTAGTGGCTATTGAAAATAATGAAATGCGAACTACTATTATCAAATGGCTTGATGATCAGAAGCTGATCCAGCAACTTGTAAGTCGTATAGACGTAGAGTATGGCGAAGATTTCAATTGTAATGCATCGCATGCTCTTTATGATATAATCAAAGTTTCTAGAGAGCACATGTCTCTCTTGCAGGAAAAAGCAGAGCCGAATCCTTTGTTAGAAACCGTGGAGTCTATCGAGGTTATTTCTGAGTTGCTGAATCATATGTTTAAGGATGTCACAAAAGAAAGTGCTATTGTTAATGGAATTCAAGTTTTGCTGTCATTGCTAGTTTTCAAGAAACAGGGTCCTGCAGGAATACAGCAAATGCCTGTAAATCAGGGGGATCCACTGCAAGCAGATAATGCCCCATCTTGTTTTGTGTCACTATTTAACAGAAATAGTGAAACGGAACAAATAACGGCTTTGGATGTTGAGCGTTTAGAGCGTGGTGTATCCAATGTGTTAGCTGCTATTGGGCCTAGACTAGAAGATTTCCACAATTTACTCCTCAAACCACCTGTTAAACCTGCTATCACATTTACAATCGGCTGTTTGGATCCTCCTCTTGGAATATGCCGATTAGAAGTTGCTCATCTGCTAACAGCTCTATTATACACCAATAATCAATCAATAAATGAAAAGCTCGCATCGCTTGGCACTATCATTGTTCTTCTAGACATGTTTTTCAAATATTCATGGAATAATTTTCTTCATACCCAAGTTGAGCAAGCTGTTGGTAGAATTATTACTAATCCTCCGAATCTGGACAAAGAAGGCAATAAAATGCATCCTTTGTTGGATCAGATTTTGGCCCAGTATAAATTAACAGTGAAGGTAATTGAATGTTTCTATGAAGAGCCTGCGAAGTCTGCTATAAAATCGAATAGTAAGGGCTATATGGGTCACTTAACAAAGATAGCTAATCATATTGCTCAAAATGCAGAAAATGGGGTTAATAGTAATTTAATTCAAGAAAAAATAAATCAGTTGCCTGAAGATCATCAAAAGAAGTGGGAAGAATTTGTATTGGAGAAACTAGCCGAAATCAACCAGAAGAACAGAGTGCAGGTTGTAAATGGTCCTCCAATGTCAACCTCCTCGACTGATGAAGAGTCGATTGATTTCAGAAGTGTGCTTTTTGGTAAGGGTACATCTGTCCACCTGGCCTTTGCTGATAATCCAATTCACGAAATGACTAGCAATTTTGTCGACCAGTTTGGCTTTAACGACGACGACTTTGAAGATGCACACGAAAGCCTTATTTATGCTAGAAATGCCATTAATCCGTCGTCGCAGAATTTCCCGGTTGGTGATGGAAACAGTATGCGAAGTGCTGAACTGTTTGAGGAAATTTGCAATGCTAAAATGAATCCAGATGGGGATGCCGTTCTTTGGTCTGATCGTGAGAATTCCACTTTTACTTCATGCTTTAGGTTGAATAAGTCTACTGAAGATAATAGTAGTGATTCTGATGAAGAATCCCAGGTGTTTGAATCGGAAAATGCACCCGTGGCACTGAGTTCTGATGAAATGAAAATGGATGTGGATAGTCAAGAGCCTATACTTGATGGTGTTCCAATGGATGTGGCTCCAGTTGCCATACCCAATCCGTGGGAAGCTGCTGATTCTTCGGGTGGATCGTCGGATGACCAAAATTGGGCCGATTTCAGCAATTTTGGATCATTTGATCCTCCTCCTCCTTCTGCAGACCAGTCGGATGTAATTAGTTCTTCTGTGTCTGTGGCGATGGAAACTTCAGATGTTATAAGTGAAAAGTGTGTCATGAATTCATCGAGTGCACTCGTGCCTGAAACCACCTGTAACGATTCTAGCAAAATGAATCCGTTGGGTGGTAGTCTGGATGAGAACAAACCGAAACCTATTCAGCCTAATTGTAGTGAGCAATCTCTTGGTTTGGATGCTTCGTCTTCACCCAAAGTCACACCAGAGACTGCAAACGAATCTGTTTCTTCCAGCCAGTAAAATCTGAGGAGTATTTCTTCTAATTCGACTGTTGATTTATGTTAATAGATTGTTGCTGTTCACCTTAAAACTGCATAAGGCATGTTACTAATCATCATTATTTGGCCTGTGTAGTAATAAAAAAAATTAGAAAATATCTGTAATGAACAAAATATATTTTGTGACGTATGAAAAAAATAGCCTTTGGGAAGTACCTGCTGCAAAGCTGTTTGAAATATATAAGAAAAATTAAAATAGTAAGTATAGAAGGCTAAAAAGAAAACTATGAAAAATTTCATGAATTAATAATTGTATATTTGGTAGATTTTTGTGATACACTTGAAATAGTTCTGATGTTACTAATTAAAATAAACAGGGCTGGACTCTGGAAGGTTACATTTTGTTGAATGCTTTTTAAAAATTGCAAGCTTTTGAATGGATTTTATTTTACTATGCATAATGTGCTGATTATAATCTACTTACTAATTATCGCTGAATCAATCAAAATTTAATTTCTATGATATCAATATTATAAATGTTAAGCAGCTGAAAATTTTTTGAAGTTATTTTATAATGCCATTGGCTTAAAAAACATTTTAACCTTATTTGTTTGATGACTGTGAAAGTAAACTAAATTATAATTTTTTTTAATAAGCAACTTACTGTTTCGGACTTAGCATGCAATATCACATGACATACGGTAGCTTTTGACCAATGAATTTGTCTTTGAAGATAGTACTAAATCTGTGATCAAGTATTTTTTTTTGTGTGGCGCACAGTGTAACTGTTATCTTGAAAATATTATCAATAAATGCAATATTATTGAACTTAATTGTATGATCTTAATCATGTGTACTAGATTTTCCTTTACACTTTTGAAAGTATGAATTCTTTAAACATGCTTTTTTTTCGTTCCTCCAGTTGGATAATTAATATGAATTCATGATCAAAAAAAAAAAAAACATATCAGTGCTTTGCATATTATTATCTTGAACTAGTAAGATATGTTAAGAAAATTCTTTTTTGTATCATATAGAAATGTAATGATAAAGTTTACTACATCTGGCATTATTTAGCATCCTAAAAAATTAGACTGTTTCGAATTAAAACATTTCAGTGATAAATTCTGAATTAATGGATATTTGCATAAAGTGTAAAACATTGTATCATTAACTTTTAAGGAGTCAAATTCTTTTTGTTATATTTATGTGGACAGTAATAAAATGATCGAAAATATTCTTGTGACCCGACTGTCTGTAACATTAACTTCTTGCCTACTAATCTGGAAAGTTCAGAACTCAAAATCAAATGATCTAGTACAGGGGTGGCGAACCTATCTGTATCAATGTGCCATTTTTTCTAAAAAAATATTTAATGAGGTCATAGACGTGCCGTGAAATAATTTTGACTTCGTGATTATTGGGAAAATAATAATAATATAAATACTTCGACTCAAAACTTTATTTACTACAAAAAAAAAAACCCCATTTTGCAATGTCTCAGTTATACGCGTAATTCAAATTAAAGTAACATTAGTGTGACTTCTGTTGCAGATTAGATGACAAATAACTTATATTAGGGTTGTAAGATGTTACTTTTAGCAGAATGCATGCTGAACGGAGCCATCTGTCAAACAGTTTCTAAGCGAGTCTTTAATGTTATTCATCTCTGAAAATAAGGCATAGGTAGATGAGAATATGGTTAAAATAGCACGAGCCAGCTTCTTCAAACAGTTTAATGTGTCTGGTAATGAATTCCATGTTTCCAAAATTTTATTATTGCCATTTTTACTTATATTGCTTGTCAATCTTTCTGTTTCAATTAATTCTAACTCTTACCTTGTTTCAATAAATTTTTGAATCCATGTTAAACTGGACTGGAAATCAATCAGCTGCATTTCAAATTCTTCAATTTCCAACCAATCGAATTGGGACAAGTTCAGTTTATCACATGAAGTCACATCAGGGTACATAATAAACTTCATTGTTTCCGATAATTCTTTGAACTGAGAAAACCTCGCTGAAAATTCATTGATTGAAGAATCAATTACAGAAATAAATTCTTCAGTGACTGTTTCTTCAACTGGTTTCCCGTGTATATCTAAATTGTTAATATTCTTTTACAAGTTTGGAAAATACTTGTAGTTTCTTGTAATAATATCGTTCCTGAAAACATGCAGTTTAGCGTCAAAAGCGCGAATGAGATCTGTCATGACGATAATTGTTTTATATGTGCCTTGAAGCTTCACGTTCAATTCATTGACACGTTGGCATATGACTGTAAAAAAACATCAATTTTGAAAGCCACATAACAGCCAACAACTGTGGGTATTGTTCAATTTTCCCCTCATTTTGCATAAACAGTCTGATTTCTTCCAAGCAATCAACAAAAAGTACGTTCCCGCGGCTCAACCAGCGAACATTATTATGCATCAGTAAGCCATTATACACCGAGTTGACTTCATACAACAAAGCATCAAACTTTCGCTTATTTAAAGCCTGCGACGAAATGAGGTTGACTATTTTTGTGACTACCGCCATTACATTATCAAGAGATGTTCAATGGTTCCTTCGTAATATGCTTCATAGTGAACTTTGTGATTGGTGGCGTGCCCAAAATATTGTGTTGTGTGCCATTGTTTCGCCATCCCTGATCTAGTAGATTAATTAAGATGTCTGGATTGAGGGTTACTAACTGTAAGTGACATTGTTTTGATTTTTTAGTAAACATTCTCTGTTATACTTTCTCTTTAATCTGTGTTTTATCTTGATGTATAAAAGGCAAATACCATGATTCACTCATCACAAAATCTCCAAACCACTGGGACTTGAAATTTGGCATGCGGTTGCTTCTTGGGGAGTAGGTGCTCACTAAGAAAAGATTTTTGCAAAATTTTAATTAATTTTATTAATTTAAATTATTTAAAAATTACTTTAAATTGTAATGTTTTTCTGTAATAACTTTGGATCCTATTATCGCAAAGAAACCATTTTTACATCGTCTTAAAGATCTAAAAAATTAGCTTTTCAATGACACCAATCTTATTTCCTTGCGACATTTTGTTCAATTTTAATTTATGTTTTAAAACATGAATTGTAACAATGTTTTTATTGTAAATAAAATTCAAACCATCTCATTATTTCAGCAAATCTTTTATTCATATGCTTTTGCAATTGTTATGGTTGTGATAGTATAAATTTTTTTCTTGGGAAACTAAACTTAACGCCAAACCAGAATTTTCACTTTAGTATTCATTGCATTTCTGAAATATTTTATCGCACCTGCTTCAAAGTAATATTTTTATAAAGCTTGACAACAGATATTTGATTTTAGGTTTGTTTCTTTTTATTGTATGTGAGGTACACTGAAATGATTTTCATCGTTCAAGCATTTAATATCATGCTTTCCTGCCATTTTAAAAACACTTTCAAATTTTTGTATATTGAATAGGTAATTTTTTATTAAAATTTTGGTAAGGCTTAATAGTACAGTACTGCTGCCAAACTTGAATTTCCTCAAGTGATAACTCATCAAATTTTATATTAGAAACTAGAAATTACAAAAAGGCAATAGTGTTCGGGAAAACCAACTAATTTTTAAATTTTGTCTACCTCCTATATTCCCGGGTCTTCTAAATGTCTGAATTTTTTGCTGCCTCACTTTTTGTACCCACTGGGTCACACGGGGCCCCAGCATGTTCGGCTTTTGCGATCATATTCAGTGTTAATCTTTTTACCGATGAGTGATAGATGAATTGAGTGAAAGTTACTTGAAACTATATTATTTATTCAGTTTTTTGTTCATCTTTGCTGAGTTATCGTGACTGAAACTGTGATGGGTAGTGTTATAATTAATATAAATTAAAAATAAAAACTTAATTTAAATGGGCGAACCAGCTGGTCGTTAAAACTGTGACGGGTAATGTTGTAATTAATATAAAATACAAAAATAAAAACTAATTTAAACAGGCGAACCAGCTGGTCGCCAAAGGTGGCTAGTAACTAATAAGATGAATATTATTTTAAAATTCGATTGTTGAAAGTGCAATAATTCACTTGGGTTCTATTTCGAAACTTAATTTTCAAGAAGGAAGGTGAATAATTATGTAAGAGTTCTTAAGAAATTTTGAAAGATATGAAAAACTATTAAAAATAAATTTCTGGGAATGTTTTGCATTTTTGTCAGTTTTACATCGCTTCTATGTATCTGGATTCATTGCTATTAGCAGGGTTAAGCCTTTATTTAAAATGATAGTTACGCTAGTGATATTTAGGCGAGAAGCGATGAAAGTTGTTTGAAATCTTGAATCTTCTCTTACAATACCCTTTTCTCCGAAGCCAGAACAGATAAGAAGGAAGAGTAAAGTTTACCACAGTATTAAAAATTTCATCCTGCTGGTAGTAGATTTATAAGTTTCTGAAATGGAAAGTGATATGTTTTCACACAGTTTTGACTAGTAAAGATAGAATTTTATTGATTTTTCATTCATTTTCTAATATGTTAAGAGCTGTGAAACTGCACTGTTGCGTGCTCACAGTGGCAATATAATGTTTTAATATTCCAGAATTTAGTTCTTAATTAATTTTCTTAGTCTTGTTTCTCACCATTTAATAAATTTTAGAAAAGTTGATTACAACATTCCATAAATGACTTGACAAGTAGAAAGCAGTGAAAGTTTTTAAGGAGCATACTTTAATTAATGTTTTTAAAATGTGCAAAGCTTTTGTTAAAAATCTGAAAGTTAATTGTAACATTATGAAATGTAAAAAACAATATAAGGGAATTAATTCACAATGAATGAAGAAACAAAATTCTTAAACATTCAATTAGTAGTTGAAATAATATTATGAATGTGATTAAAATTTCACATTTCTTAGAGCATTTGTATCTGCTTCACACTTTTAGAATTTTTTCTTTCATCTCCAGATTTTTGATTAAAAAAATTGTGTATTAACCGCTTAACAGCCCGAGAATACTCGTGCATTGAATTATCGAAATTTTAGTCTTATAAACTAAAATTGAATCATTAATTAGCTTTATAATTTGACACAAAAATATGTAGGATCCATAAACATCTTAAGTATCCTGTGCCTTCTTAGATGAATGAAAACGACAGCCCCTTTCCAAAACAGGAGGGGTCATCTTATTAGATAGCAAAGAAAACTATACAGTTAAATGGTTAATAAACAGCAGCTTTTTAAAAGTGTTATTATTTTGCCTCTCTAATTTGAAGTATTGGACAAATAAATATTTGACAGAAAGGATCAAAACATGAAATAAGAATGGATGAAAAATAAGGATTCAGCTATTGAACATTTTGTTTAAAACTATTAAGTAGTAATATTCATCGCATATATGATAGTCCAAATAAACTTGGAACTTATTGATTTGCTCTTTAAAGTATATGATTTTCTGAAATAAAACATTAATACTGCTAAATTTGTGGATTCGAATTAGTTTTTGTTCAGAAAATGTTCAAATAAGTAAATTTTTATTTGCAAATATGTTTGTTTATTTTTATAAAACAAAATTACAAGTAGTAGATAAAATTATGCATGTTTAAATAAGTATGCCGGAGATCTTTTTTAAAAGATGAAGGTATTTCCACTAATAGGTATGTTGTATGTTAGGCTCTAAATGTTCAAGAACATGAAATTAAATATATTTACTAACTTTGATAGCTTTAAATATAAATGGAATCTAAAACATTCGACATGTTTATAAAAATTTATAATAAATGAGTCCCTTTCCCTTATTTTTTAATGTAACTGAATTAAAAATCTTTAAATAGTAATAAAGATAATTATAGCATTTTTGAATAGGGTAAAGTAATTGACATAATTTGAAAAATTAATAGTACAGTAAAAGCTTAACTAACCTGCATGCTCGGGAAACGCCAATTTCCGGATACCTAAAAAGTCCAGATAGTTGAGTGTGATGGGAAAAATGCGGGAGATTGTAGCCTTGTTTTTTTATCGATTCTATCCCTTAAACTTTTTTTTTTTTGGTTGTCGATTTTGTTTTTTCAGCTGAAGGTGAGGAACTTTATTTTTCTTTGGTTCTTACTTTTGCTTATGAACCCCTCCCCCCATAAAACAAGTCTGTGTACGTCACTGTTCTGTATATTGCTTTTTCTTCCTTCTACGCCCCTCCATGCAGAGCTGATGTTACATTCCAGAGATAAATTGGCTGCGTGAATGGAGCAGTGCGGCACGCTCAATTCTGGCACTCTGATGTAAAATTTTAAGAAAAACTCATTTTCTAATTTTTCCGGTTAGTTGATCTTTCCGGATACTTGAATGCCGGATAATCGAGAATTTACTGTATTTTTTGTTGAAATATATGTTATCTATAAATATCCATTGTAATCTTCATTACATATGGGCTTGTGAAATCCTATATGATATTAAAAAGAAAATATGTGAAAAATAACTTAAATTTATTATGTAGATTGAGACTACTAAAATTCTATATGTATGAAGCAGTTCATGAGAGGGGGTAAAACAAGTAATCTAATTTAAATAAAATTAAATATAGTATGTGTAAATACTTTAAGGTCAGTAATACATCTTCGAGTTTATCAATAAATTTTTAATCAGAAGGCAAAAGCTATGTTTTAATATCATAAAGTTGAAATGCTAATATAAAAAGCAAAATGTATCTGTGAGCATTTTATTATAAAAATAAATGAACTTAACAAATACTATATTAATTTTTGTAAAAACCTTAAGGCTATCTATAAATTTAGACTTACTTTGTAACTATTATTCATTACAAGCATTAAAATCTTTGAAGTTCTGTAAGTTGTTTCACATGCTGTATTGAGATTTCCTTTACTTTTATAATAATGCCAAAAGCAAATAAATTAATTGAACTTGAGAAAGGTTAGATTCAAGCTTTTATATAAATAACGGAATAAGTAACAAAAGAAACAGCAAGGTTTATATATATATAATATAAAACAGTTATCAAAATAATTTTAAAATTAAAGATGAATGGGAGAAAAAGTGTTGTAAGCAGACTTAATGCATTGTCACAAAGTGATGAAAGGAGAGTTTTGAAGTTTGAATAAGCTGTAGAAGCTTGAATAAAGAAAATCTCTGAAAGAGCTATCCATTTTCAGTATGATACAAGGTTGTGCAAAATCTTTTACTGACAACAAACATAGTGTTGAGAATTTGAAGAGCAAGTGATGGCTTGGGGTAATCGGTGGTTACTTTCTGTGATGAAAAGAAGCATTACTTGGATATTCCTGTTGACTGGAAGTGTTATTGGTAAGATTTGGAATGAAATTATAGGTATGCAATGCCATTGGGACTGTTTTTGTTTAATGGCATGGAGCCTCTTGCATTTCTTTCTAGAAAAATTGAGTAGTTTATCTAGGGATGACTAGTGGCTATTCTTTGCATGTCCCAACTTTTCTGAGAGGTAGATGATAGATCTAACAAAATAATGCATCCATCCATGCAAATTGCCCTTTCTGAACTCTGGTTCCAGACCAGCAACATTCTAACAAATTAGACTAATCCTGTCCTCAGGACTAGTGGAGTGATCCAGGGTTCGTACAAGTCCTTACTTTTACATTTAGTCCTTAAAAGTCCTTACAAATCCTTATTTTTATGTCCCATTTTTAAAAAGTCCTTACTTTTTGTCATCTCAGCTAGAACAAAATACATGAAGTATTTGGAAAGTGAAAGATCCAAAGTAAAGACTGAAACAAAAAGCTCTAGAAGGAAATAGATTTTTTTTAAAACAAAAGAAAATGTTCCAAACCAAATACACCAAACAAATGGGGAAGCAAATGATTTAGCTAATGAGGCTGAAAAGTGAAAGGACATAAATTTATTAATTCAATTACATGGGCTAAGAAAAACAATTATTGAAAAGAAATTAAAATAAATACGTTGGGTGTAAAATTGAATGAAAAAAGTTTGGAATTAAAAGCTATTTAATTTGATTACCAGTTTCATGGTTTTTTTCATCAATTTATTAACTCATATTTTTAAGAATTTTTGTTGTGTTAAATTTGTAATGTATCTCCTATCTATGTTTTATATTATACTTTATCATCTAATAGGTTGAATTTGCAAAAATGAGACATTTTATTTAAAAATGCGTGCGACAATTTGTTAAGTTTATTCAATTTAGAGGTCCTTATTTTTTGGTTTTGTAAGTCCTTGATAGTCCTTGATTTTCTTTTAAGGAAATGTGTATGAACCCTGGTGATCTAGCAAGATAAGTTTATCAAAATGGGAGGCATTTTTCTTCAGTTAGAGAACTAAGATCCACTGTTGAAGATTGAATAGTACAAAAGTAGCCCTGGAGTTCTTAAAAAATTAATACTTTATAGGAAAGTACAGATATTTCAAGTCATTATAACTAATTTATAGTTAACAAAGTATTTAATATTTGTTTCTGCATTATTGGCCTTAATGGTTTCACTCAGTCTGAATAAGTGGATTATTTTTTTTTTGTAATATTTCTTTATTTTTGTAATGAAACACTCAAGTAAATTGTGTTGCCTTTTTTATTAGCATTTCAACTATGACGATATTAAAATTCAATTTCTGTCTTCTGACTTTATCAACAATTTTTAAATGTTTGTTGTTGCCCTTAAAATTTTTCACACACTGTATGGCAGTTATTAATTATGAAATATAAATTTGTTCAAGATGCTGTTCTTTAACGTTGGATGAACATATTTAAAAAAGAACAAGCAATTTATCGTGAAAACTGTGTTGAGTATCAATACTGAAAAGTAACAGCAGATAATAATTTGCTGTAAACTCTATATGATCATTCAAAGGATAAAATTTATATCTTCCAAATTGTTTAATTTAGGATAATTGCATAACACACAGAAAAGTATAATCAGGTTTCTTAAAAGTTTTGGTTCTGTATTTATATTTTCCGAAACAGGAAAGAAAAGCTATCCAAATAGTTGCAAGTTCTATTTAATACAACTGTCACACAAACTTAAATAAAATTTTGTAAATTAAGTTTATTTCTTAACCCTCCTTTGTCAAGCTGTTCAAATTTAGATGTAATGCTTCGAAATGGGCCCACTTTTGTGATGAAGTGAATTGCTATTTATATGGAATGTTGTAATAATGTGATGTGCATAAAAAAATGTGTGTGCAGCTGAAACCTTGCCACCATGTGGTGTGAACATTCATCTGTCAGACAGAAGTGAGATGAGAACCAGAGAGCATGCAACTTAACCTTGATATTAATTTTAGACAATGCCCGCTGTAAAGGTGGGTTTATACGATGCCAATATTGCCAGACAATAGCATGTAGTTGTCTCATCAGGACAAGATCTTGCCATTGTCCTCTCTTTCTGCACATGCCTGATCTTTTCGCGCATGCGTGTATTTATTGTTCTTTCAATATTGGCCTCTGTATATTTGACATGTCATTGCAAAGATCTAATGTTATTGCAACAGATTTAAAAAAGCTAGTTTGTTTTACAGTACTATAATTTATTTAAATCAGTTAGTAATAATGTATCCTGCAGAATTGTATGGAATAATTGAGATTGACATTTCCTGATAAGAGGGTTAATTGTTTTTACTTTTCAATTTTGAATAATCTGATAGAATATTCTGAAATGTTTCCAGCAACCACAGTTCTCTGTAGTTGCTAAGTTTAAGCCCCAGCTTTGATAAGTGCTAAAATGTCACTTCTTCAAGTGCATTGCAAACATACATAAAAATCAAACTTTATTGACACTGCTCTGAAATGCTTTTAATAGTGTTTTTATTTTCTACAGGTCCGATTCACCTAGTAATATTAAAAAATTTAAATGATGATTCCTCAAAATTTATTTCAATTGGATTTTTTTAATCTATATTTCTAAAATAAATATGAACAGTTTGAGAGTAATGATTTCAATTCTCGTATCTGCTTTAAGGCCCACAGTAACTGGGTGGTACCTTCTCAATTTCATGGAATTACCTGATTCTGCGTAAGGCCTGTTCATATATGTAGACTTGATGCTTACTAAATCTCCTTTTGTTTATCACAGTGCCAGCAGGGCTATATTAAGCCCTCTAGGGGCCCCTTTTTTTCCTCCTCAACTTCCAAATCCAGTTATTTTAGTATTGATTTTAATTTAATCTCTATGTAAGCAGTTTTAAGTTGCAAATTTTTACGAGCTGAAATAGTAAAACATTTAATTGCAGTTCTCTTTCAAGAGAGTGGAAGTATATAGTGTATAGAAACATGCAAAATTAAAAAGTAATTTTTTACAAAATAGTAAAAAAAAAATCACAAAACATCTTTTAATACAATCTAAATTCTATTTAATTATAGGATCGGACATTTTTAAAATTAGAAAGCAACATATATATATTTTTTTATTTACAAAACATCTCACAGCATATATAAATTAAATGAAAACAAAATCGAATTTTTCTGAAAGAACCACAGAAATAAATAAACCTTGCGGCCCTGGGTGCCAGAGCCTCAGCTTTTAGGGCTCAGTTCCAGTTCCACTGAAGATACACTACATATTTGGGCCTGGTGCACATTAAGTCTGTCAGACTCTCCTGCTTATGTGGAAGTTTGGAGAGAGAGGGGTGTTCTTCTCGTCATCTGAATTTCTATTCAAAATCTTGAGCTCTGTCCCAATCAACTGTGAAACCTTTCTCATACTGATGTGGTGTATCAGCTTGGAGAAATGGATGAAGTTAGGTCCTCCTCTGCCCATGCTTCAGAGTTTATTATAACCATTAACTATTATAACCTTTGTGTAAGTTTATACTGGGACAAATAATATCATCTATTTTATACCTGTGTTAGTTTGAGGTGACCAAAGGAACCCGAGGACCATTCTATTGGCTTAAATTTTGTTATTTTTTTATAAATCTGCAATCTAACTGTTGTTTGTTTGCTGTATGTCTTTCCTCATGGTATAAAAAACAGTCATCTATTAAGTGTATGGTATTGTCTTACATCTTTCATTAATGGTTAATAAAGCAGTCATAAACAGTTTTAAAACCACACCTTGTGAAAGATTTATTTTCATCTGAGATATAAAATTTTAATTAAAAGAATAAAGTGATTTTTGTTGGAGAGTACATCATCATTCAAAGAAATTTAAGCTTTTAAAATTAAAATTTTCATCAATTAGAAAAATGTTATAAGAATATAAACGGTGTGGGTTTTGGACCAATAGATTTGGCAGCGAATTTGGTGCATTGGATGTGTTGTTGTCGGTTCTGCAGTTTGGTTATAAATGAAACCATTGAGAACTGTCAATCGCAAGAAATATCCAAAATGGAAAGGAGTGACAATAGATGTTGGTATGCCATAATGCTTCTAGTTCGGAATACCATTTTCTCATTAAGTACTCAAATGGTGAATTAACTTTTTTTTACCACCTGTGAAGCATGAGCTGAGATTTTTGAAGCAAAAAAGTATATTTTATAGGGGGCTAGATTTGCTTGAAAGAGAAGTAATGACATTTTCTTTATGCAGGGATGAGATTCTTCCGCTTTTCGGCGGTTTAACACTTTTTTTGTTATTTTGGAGAGATTCCACTTTTTTTCTCTCAAAATTCTGTTTTTTCCCCCAACAAAAATTTGCATTTTCTTCCAAAAATTCCGCTTTTGACACAAAGAAACCTTCCTATCTTCCGTTTTTGAAAAAAAATTCTGCTAAAATATGCTCGACCGTGCAGCGTAACTCCACTGGCTAGGAAACTAGTCGATTCTTCTTCTACTGACGAATCAACATTATATCAGCAAGCTCTACAAGGATGAACATTCCAACATTCAGTGCCATTGAAAGTATTAAGTACCACCTTTTTGCAGAAAACAAAACCCCTGTGGCATATTTTGCAAAAAAAAAAAGATTTTTTTTTTTGCATGAACATGTTGAAAAAAATTAGTTGAAAACTTAAGGTCATCTTGTAGGCGTGCCAAGATGAAGAAATAAAAAAATGGAGCAAAAACAATTAAATAAACTACATAAAAAAAGAGAAAAACTCCTGTCGAAAGAGGCAGCTAAAAGCTGTGTGCAAATGCAGCAAAAAAGGCATTCTAGAGATAATGTAGTCCCGACAACTATGCCAGTAATTAAACCGAAAGGTACTAATGAAGACTATGCAAAAACTTTAACCTCTACTGAAAATAAACTTGCAGAGGATGCAAATACGTCCTTTATTGAGGAAAGATCTCTCAAAAATAGGAGCCACCCGAAACAAGGGTGAAGCGTGTTAATGGAGATCTATTGCCAACAAAGCCACACAAATAAAAAAACATAAGAAAACCACTTCTTTAACAATTAAGGAAATGTTTCAAAGGGTTTCAAATAACAGTAATGCTAAATGAATCTGTCATTGTAACTGTACAATTTCTCGACCCTTCTCACTTTATAGGGTGCAAAATCATTGTGCTGTTACTTTTGCAAAAATTTACAAAAATAAAAGAAGTAAAACAGAATTCAGTATATGATACATTATTATAATTTATAAAGAGCTAATACACTTGACACAATTGCATGAAACAAAAGAAATTATTTGTCCTTATTTTTATTTATTTTTTTAGCTAACTTCTATCAAAAGGCTATTAAATATAATTCTTCTCAGACTTCTGTTGGATGTATGTTGAATCTCAGTGATGCACAGGTGATAAATATGTTTTAATGTCTAATTTTGTATTTTCCGATGCACCTGATGATGTGTTAAACTTGTTTGTTAACTTTTAATGTGAATGATTTAATAATAAT
>BGPR01004866.1:208-103790 GCA_013235015.1 Araneus ventricosus
GGGTCTATTCTGGTACCCCCGGTTGGGTTGGGAGACTCACTTTTCCCCCCCTTAAAGACCGGAAAAAGTCCCGCCCCCCAACTCAACCGGGGGTACCAGAATAGACCCCTTAAAATCAACAAGAATCACTTGAAGAAAGGATGATGAGATGTAAACAGGGGTGGATTATAATCTAGGTAAACCATACGCCTCGTGCTAAAAGGTAGCACCGCAATTGATTTTTGACTCCCCAAATTCATTGGCAGGTTAACAGATTCAAAAGCACTCTTCAAATGAACTGGTGTTTAGTCAATTTCAGATGACCATTAATTCATTAAATATAATGTAAATCATTTTTAATATAACAAGTTTTTTTTAATTGAAAAATGCAACACTCTGTCTTGTAAACCAACATTTATATTTTAATTTTTCCACAGAATTGACAGTGATACTTTAATAATGAATTTTCCGTGTAGCTCTACTGCATGACTACTAGAATTAATTAATAGTGTATTTTGCTCACATGTAGACATCACTCTGTTTATTAAATTTTATAGTTGTCAAATATTATTTAACCTTGCAGCAGGCGCGTTTGGAGGAGGCACTTTATATCGTGCATTGTATTAAATATTGTCACATGAAAGTTTCATATAATTTGTTTTAAAACTCTAAATGTTATAAGCAAAAAACGTGCGGAAAACTTGTGGAATTTCTAAAAAACTCTTATCACCTCCCAAATATACAAGTTAATTTAACAAAAATTCATGTATTTGCTGCTCTGAGCAAAAAAAACTTTTGATGAAAACTACAAATCATTATCAGCTTCCTATGAAACGGGGTGAGACCAAATGATTTTCAACTTCGCTACTTTCTGGTTGGACTCCTAAATGCTTTCGTGATCAAATCTTCACTGTAGAATGTCAGTTCCTACGATTGTACGTCCCACGATTCTCCACAACTGGTTGTGAACCATTGCACCCGTATTAACTCCAAATTTTTTGCATTTTAAAAATTATTGGAACGAGTGAATCTGACTATTTTAACAGTAAAATGAAGGTTCCTATAACATGTTGCATGCAAATACCTAGAGAAAATGTTTCTTCAAGAAATGATAAAGAATATTTAAGAAGAGTGATATGACTTTTATGGGATTTTACATCTGGAAGGCCTTATACCACCGAGAAATGCAAACCACAATGACAATAATATTATTCATACAGCTTTGAAGCACAAGAGGTTTCTCAAAAGTTCGGAATTTCATTTAAAATCATTATTCAAAATATGGCGAGCAAAATGGGAAGGTGTGGGTAGGAAACCAAAGACAACTGCTGAAACTCTGAAAGAGTGTGATAAGTCCTTCTTTCCGACGGTGGCAATTCTTCAAATATTTGGGCGATTCCTATAACGACAAGCAAGGAAGGCGTACATTAAATTATTATTACATTAAAGCATTACATTAAATTATTACATTAAAGCGTCTCAAAATTTATTTACTCAGCCCAATGAGACAGACAAGGCTCAATGTGTTATCCTTTGCTAACATTCATTCAGATAGAAAACTCCGTATTAAAGACGTGAATAACATATTTTGTAAGCACTTATATTCAAGTACTATATAGCACTTTTTTCAAGGTTAAAATATAAAAAAATGGTTTTTCCACTGTATCCGACGAGGATTCTTAGATACGTCCTTGAATATATTTAATCAATTAATAAAATTCAATCAATTAAAATTTAATTAGTTTGAAATAAATTAATAATTTATTCAGTTAAGTAATTCTTAACTGTTTAGAGTTAAAACTGAAACATATTTTTCAAGGTAACCCCCCTCTAACGAATTCCTATAACCGCCCTTGTATGTATATAATAAAATAATAAAATTTGATCAATTAAAATTTAATGAATTAAGATTTAATTAGTTTGAAATTAATAATCAATTCAGTTAAGTAATTCTTACTTTTTAAAAGTTAAAAACACGGAAGAATTTTTTTTCCACATACCCCCCCCCCCCCCCCTTTACAGGATTCCTATAGCCGCCCATTGATTAAGCCAAAAATTAAGAAATAATTAATAATTAAGAAGTTAATATGAAATGGAGTGGATTGAACGAATGATGTGGAATAGGGTGGGCTATTTTAGAAGAAATAACAGTAAATTGTAATAGCCTCTATTAAAAGTAAATGCAAAGTCATTACGTCAGCAAATATCAGCATGGAAAATTACGCGTAGCATAGCATAGTCATTTGAAATATTCCGATTATAAAGGTGTACCCATCCATTCTTATCTTTTAACAAGAGTTTATGTTTGCTTAGAGTAAGTTTAATAAAACGATTTTTTTAACTAGTATGTGCACTAGTATCCATGGATTAATGTATTGATTTGATTCTTCTTTGAAAAATCCCATTCACTCCACTACAGAAAACTTTATTTACGAGGGATCCACATCATATTTGTGTCCAAAGCCTTAAAATCCAAAGGGTAGCGCTCAGGGCCGGCCCAAACAAAAGCGGGGCCTCATTCAAAGTTGATTTGCGGGGCCTTGCAACAAAATCCGTATAACAAAATAATGATTTATTGCATTTTGGTAATTATTAAATTGCTCAGATTGGAAAAGGGCGTAATTAATAAATTAATATAATTTATGCATAAGGAATATAAGAAATATAATTTTAAAAACAATTTTTGATAATTAAAATAATTTTTAAATTTAATATGACCAACGTGCAAACTTTAGTGCTAAAATCGTTAAAAATATTATCATACACGAAATCAATAATGAAGTTAATTTAATAATAGTTATTAACTAGTCAAAAATAATTATGAAAAGGCAAAACTTTAATCCTCCAGAAGTCGCGCGTATGTACGAGGTACTTGTATCATGCATCGTATTATATATTTATATCATGTTATTTTACAAAAATGAATGCAACTTATATTTATGTAATCTGTATTTAATAGCTCCATACTAAATAAAGATTATATAAATAATAATTGCACTTAAATTTATAAAAGAACGATATAAGCAAATAATACGATGCACAATATAAGTATCTCCTACAATACACATGGCTGATGGAAGGTTAAATATATATAATCCAAATATGCAATACTTAGTAATATAGTTTATACTAGACAAATAATAGTTCGAATTATATTGGATTTCAATTAAACATGCACTTTTTTAGCTTTATGGAGGAAAATTCATCAATTACTCCATCGAATTAATTTTATCAGAAGTGTATTTTTCGATGATAAGAAATGCAAGATCACTCAGGCCATCTCCCATGGTTGCTCAAGAAAATGACAATATTAATATCAGTTTATTGAATGGCGTTTACAACTAGCAACAGACACTGAAATTGTTAAAAGTATATGAAGTGCATTTTTCAGATTTGGGAAAACATCCTCACCGTAAGAAAGTATAAAATTTAAAACCTTTATAGCAATTTTTGAACAAAAGAAATGTTAAATATTTTTACACTTTTCGATTCAAGTATGAAAGCATGTGCTTCAATTATTGTAGAATGAGGACAGAAACGTACTGAATATTCAATACTAAATGCGAATTACTGTAAATATATTTCAGAGAGAGAGAAAAGTATAAACTCAGATAAACTTATAAGTAACTTTAAAAAATGTAGAGGTTGCTCAATCATTGGGAATGAAGAGGATTCGATTATTTGATGCAAGTGCAAATTAAATCATTTGACATTCACATTTTGAAACAGCTGAATATGATAATTGAATTCAATCATTCCTTTTTGAAATTAAAAAAAAATTCTTCAATTATTTTTTGCGAACACATGTTGTAGAAATGTGTGCTGTCTTCCTGCTTTTGTGAGGAAATATTAAAAACTGTTCAGTTTGAAAACTTTCTGTACTAAAATTAAAATTATAAAATGAGAAAATAGGTTCAATTAGAGTTTCAAAACATGAAAGTTCTAGAAACTTTAAATAGCTTTTAACCATGCGATCAACTGAAAGAGAAAGTCCATCCCGCCTTTTCAATTTTTCTGTCGATTTACAATTACAGTATTGAAATAAAATTTCATACCGTATGAATGAGATTTTCTTTTAACTTAGATTATGAAATGAATTCTTAAAAGTTGAGCTCATTATTTTTTCATATTTAATAAGAAATAGGCCAAAAAGATAAAATTAAAAAATATAATCACCTGATCACAAACTTATGCGCAACCTACTGATAGTTTCGGTTTTACGATATTTAAATTGAATCAATCTTGAAAATGCTTTGCATATTTTAAAACTTATCCAAATGATTTTGATATGTAGTTCGTCAAAATAATAAAAAGATTCCAAATAAGTAGCATTTTATAATAAAAACTGCACAACGTAAAAGAGTAGAAAACACCAATTGTCGTTTGTTAATAAAAAAATCTTTTGACTGAAATGTATTCAATAATAACAAATAGCAAAAATGTTGTACTACAAAAACAAAGGGGAAACTACATTGTTTTTTAAATTGGTAACCTATTATAAAATTAAAATTTTCTTTTTGTAAAAAAAAGAAATGTTGTTTAATGAATAACTATAAAACAAAGATAATTAATAGCATACCTGAAATTTGTCTGCAAGAACAAAAGCAGAATATTTTATTTTGCTGTACGGCTGATATTCTGAATGCGAACGAACTATTCAGCTGAAAATTAAGCTTCCGAGAAGACTCATTGTGTTGTCCGTGGTGTTTCACACAATCCAAATAATATTCCAGATTCAATAATTCAGATTCACTGCTATTGATTAAACTCTGAGGGATAGATGTAACAGACTACCTTTCAACAAGTACCTACGATGAATTTATAGATGCCGGAAAACCACACTTGACAAGAAAAGAGAGAAACCCCCGTGACATGTGCCTCATCATCACTTAGCATTCTACTGGGCACAAGAGAAATACATGTGCTTAATATTGAGCTAGATAAGGAGAAGATGAGGATGGTGCAAAAAGTGTGTGTCCGCGATAGATTGATAGTGGGATGGATAGATTTAACAGAATACCTTTTAGCAAGTACCTACGATGAATTAATAGATTCTGGAAAACCACACTTTTTACAAGAAAAGCGAGAAACCCTTTTGACATATGTGGTTCATCATCGTTTAGCAATCCTGCTGGACAAAAGAGGAACAGATGTACTCAATTTAGAACTAGATAAGCCGAAGATAACATTCATTTAGAGGTGTCTCTTTAAGCTGCCCTGGGAAAGACTATCTGCTGGCCATTAGGGGAACAGATGTGGATCCCCACAGAAGACCCTGAAGCAATTGTCTCGGGAACAAGGAATGTATTGAGTGTTATCACCTGAAACCGACTTCAGCCATTTCCCGAAGACGTCAGGACGTATAACTCGCAGTCTCCAGTTTCTGCAATGCTTTACATGTATGTTCGGATAAAAACAAACAAATCACAAAAAGGCATTTTCAGTTTGTAAAATCCCTCAGTGGCGCGGGGCCTTGTGCAGTCGCACAGTTTGCACCCCCCTCCGGCCGGCCCTGGTAGCGCTGATCAGAAGCATCGCGAAAAGTTTGTTGAAACACAGAAACGACGTTAATGCTCAAAATGTCCGAGTTTTCTCATAAATTAGACTTACAAGTGTCATCTGTTGAGAAAAAAGAGGAAAACACCATGAGAGAAATTGAAGAGGCATAAAGATATTTTAATTGCTGAAGTATCTTCTTTAAAAGTCTGTTAATTTTTTTGCTACTTGATGCAATCTTGCCATTCATTCTGAAGTAATAAATGATATTGCAATTTCGAAGTTTAGTTTTGCAATGCGTTACAATAAATAAAGTAAATAAATAAAAATGATATATTTTTAGAGCTAAATAACTTTTTACTGTGTATATGCATCGATCTCTTGAAATACACCTACAAAATGATGTATGAAGATTATGTTGAGGATTAGGACCTAAAAATTGCATATTGAAGCAATTTCACAAATTTTTGTCAACTTTGGACAGAATGTCCCACAGGTAGTTAACGACCGATTTTGATAAAATAAACTTTAGTATTCTTAAAAAAGATGAGTACTTAACAGCTAGATAATAAAAAGATAGAGGAAAATTTTAAATTTTTTTGAAAAATAGCCGATTTTTGTCACCTTTTATGATTTTCAAGGCTCTTGCAGGAACGGAAGATATCAATCATTTTCCTTAATTTTTTCCTTGTTTTATTTCACACCGATTAGCAATTTTTCCGCGGTATAGCGACATGAAAAAAAATTAAAATTTTTTCGGCACATCCTATTGCTCATCCAAAGTATATACATCTCGCAATGAGTTGACTGGAAGAGAAAAATTTACAAATTTTTCTGCTTTTACAAACCATACACATCTCGGGTGGAAAGCAAAGTTTCAATTTACTATCTTCTATCAAAATACAATAACAGCAAGAACTCAAACGCACACAAAATTCTAACAAAACTGAAACGGGCAAATGTCGGGTGTTTGGAAGGTGAAGAAGTAGTGTCCCCTTGACTGTAAAAGTCCGACCTCCTTGTACAAAGAATATAAACAACAAACGAAAAAAATAAATATGCACCATAATAAAATCTACAAAACATACCTAATGAAAACTAATTTCACCATTAACGAAGACGAATGGATAGGTTCAATTTGCTTTTACTGACTAATTCATTGCAAATGCCTGTTGTTATAGATGTCTAAAAATATATTGCGCGAGAGAAAATATATAGAGTGGCAATGTAGCTAAATCTCTATCTCTCGTACGTGTGTGTGTGTTAGCGCTTTTCAGGGCATACCACTGGACATGGAGCTACCAAATTTGAGATACCTTCCAAAAATATCATCGCGCAAAAATAATTTTTACATCATTGATAAAAAATATTCTTTTGCCACAATTACACCAATTATTACACCAATAGTGTAAAAAATATTTTTGTGCGATGACGTGTCATTGTAAAATTCAAAACAATATCTTTTAAATAGTACTCAGGGGTGGCGCAAGAGGGGAGACCGGGGAGCCTTGTCCCCCCCCCCCCGTCAAGGAAAAAATTTGTACGGAGTATTTAACTGTAGTTGATAAATAATAATCTGGCGAAAATTTGAGGTCAATTACATTACACTCGTCCCCCCGTACAGCAGGTCGTGCCTCCTTTCTTTGAGACTGTGACCCCTGTCGGGCAAATCGGCCCCCCGTCGGGCGAACACTAGCGCCATTCCTGATAATACCAACTTAAATGTGGCATAATGTGTCCCCTAAATAATGAATTTATTATTATTAATATCTATTAACAGACTCTCTCTTTCACTTTCCAACACACAGACATGCTCGCTTAATGCCGTAGCTAAAGGGGGGGGGGGGTCGGCTCGTACCTGATGGCACTTCGAAAGGGGCGGCAAAATCAGACATGTAGAAAAACGATTTTATAATTAAGAACAGAGGCACTAACTCAATCATCAGGTACGTTTTCGCCTTTTGTGATATGCCGATCTGTAATCGAAAGACTGGTGGTGGACTCGATTTCGTAACCTATCTGCAGAGATCGAGAGAGGGGAGGCTGCTATTAAAGTGTTTTTCCCCTGGAATTTATTTCTTTTTGTTTTGAGGTTTATGTGCCCTATGGGCGAGTTTTATGATTTGTTTACTTACATTAAAAACCTTGACTTTATCTGATTGTATGTGGGACTTCCGTTTTGAAGATCCATTGACTTAGCTTTACACCGAAAATACGTAGTACAGTCATGTATACAAACCAGAAAACTCGTGCATATGTGTTTTGTAAAGGAAGAGTGTCATGTTGCAAGTTCACCACTGATTGATAGTAGACATTTTTATTTACTAGTATCTATGAAAAATTAATTTAAAAATCTGTGATATCCGACTTGGATTTAAATTGGAGAAAAAAATGGAATAGTAATTTGTAGATTAGGCTTATGTATCTCTAAAAAAAGTGGCAAATACACGATTTTGGTTGGCCTGAGGTCAAGAAAATTTTGTATCGTCGTGATGTCTCCAAATTTTAATGGAGTGTACGAAGTTGTTTTCTTAATCTATAATCAAAAATTCTCGAAAAAAAATTTCAAGCCTGTGAAGGTAGAAGACAATGTTACCACGTTTTTTTTTGTTTTTTTTAAGGAGATTTAGAACAAACAAGTATAGTGATTTTAAAAAAATTAAAAATTCTGGTTTAGCTCTGGGGAGGGAGGCTGCAGCCCCATAGCACCTCACGTGGATTCGTATCTGGCTAGAAAGGACAATCTCTACTAATAATAAAGGAGAATATGTGTGTCTGTGTGTTGGCGCTCTACAGGGCAGATCGCTGGACTTAGAGCTACGAAATTTGGTACGAACATTCTTTGGAGGGTGGGAATGTGCACCTCTGAACCGGTTTTTTTTAAAATTTTAATTAATTAAAAAATAGGCGAAATTTGGGCGTTTTTCCTTAATAACTTCCAAAAATATTACAATACAAAAATTATTTTTACACCATCTGAAAATTAAAAAAAAATAAATTTTCAATGATATCAATAAAGTTGTCGTACGATTTTTTCTCCAATTTTAATAAATTTTTAAAAATATTTTTTGCATAATTTATAACAATACTTTTCATTGTTGCAACGCATTTCAAACCGTTTTCATTATTTAAACAAATATTTAATTGCCTGTTTCTCTTCCATTATTGAAATCTTAGAAAATATCTTACTGGATTTTAAATTCTTTTTTTATTTGTTCAACTAGCAGTACGCGCACGGCGTTGCCCGTGTAATCAGGACTTCAACAAAATGAAAAAAAAAAAAAAAAAAACTCCCACAATGACATGAAAAAGTTTTGAAAACAAAATCAAAACAAAAGATACACATTATTGATTTTCCAGCTTATTTTTTTTCGCGATAATGGCATTTTATTTGTAGAAAAGTTAATCCAAAACAATATTAAAAAATTGCAACGTGAAAATTATTATACTGCAAGCAAAGTATGCGAGAAGAATAAATACGACAAGATACTGCCGAAAATAATAATAAAGGTTATGACGTCATCTGCCCCGTCAACCAAACAAATTCCCTGCTGCGTTCTGGAAAAGTGTCGCGGGAGAAAACTGGCTCGAGAAAAATAGCTCTCAACTGCCCAGGAAAAAATTAATTAAAAGAAACTGGAAAAGATATTTTAACCGTTCTCTTTTTAAATCCAACAGAACCGTTCTAGTTATAAGCTGAAAAAATGGAAAATAATAGTGTTATTAGAAAGTCGGATGCAACAAATTTAAAAATAAAAATAACATTTCGATAGCAAAACTGGCTATTTTTTAAAAATTTCTCAAAATTCAGTAAATTACGTTAGAAATTCAAAACTAACTTCGTTAGAACGGAAATTGCATGCTCTTTCCGATGGTGTATCTGTTTTTGCCGTACAGTTATCCGAAACCATGCTATTGAGAAATTAGTGCGAAAAATCACCCAAAACAACACAAAATATTAAATAAAAAATTTTCTAGATTAAATTTTAAAATTTCGGCTTCGAGGTGCATTGAGTCACCATTACGACTACCTGTGTGCCAAATTTTATGGCTGTAAGTGCGATAGATTCGTCTGGGCATCGCGCGCAGGCACAACGCACACACACATACAAACATTGCCTTTTATAAGTATAGATAGATTTTTCTGTGAAATCTGTAAAGGAAGTTCTCAAGATGTTAAGTATATCATGAAATAATACAGAAAACTGAAAGATTATACTTGCTATGTTTTAATTCTTTTTATCAGCGTGTTTTAAGCCAATATGCATACTTCCGGACGTAAAATGTGCCGCGCCAATTTAATGTTGAAATCAAATGCATATTTTACATTAATGTAGACAATGAACAGAAAAAGTGCAAGAATACGAAAAGAACGCGGGTTAAATGTCTATAGCAATTTGAATTTTAAAACTGCTTTGTTAAGGGAACCATGAATATAAAATTATGCATAAGAGAGTCAGTTGAAATTTTATTTCCGGCGACCAAGCTGGTCGCCGAAGGCGGCTAGTAACGAATAATTTATGGCAGTTATTCTTTAAAAATAGGTTTATATTTGGCATAAACAGCCAGGGCGACAGAAATAAAGATAAATTTTCTCATCAATATTATTTATAATCAGGGCCGGACTAAGATCTGTAGGAGCCCTAAAGCAATCCAAGTTTCAGGGTCCCCTTTTCCCTTTCCACACTCCTAAAACCAGATTTTTTTGTTGGTTTTAATTTAATATCTATATAAGCAGTTTTTAAGTAACAAATCTAATGACAAATTAAAATATCAAATCACTGTCAGAAAATTTGGTTTCAATACCTCGCAAATAAAAAATGTTAAATTTAGCTTTAACCCTTTCGCGTTCGTTTGTTTCGCAGTGAACATTGAGCATTTTTTTACTGCACATGGGCGAAAAGTAGGGTAATTTTTTTTCATAACTTAAGAGCCATATATATAGAGCAACTTATATAAAAATTCCAGTTCAATACCGTTAGTATTCACAAAGATATGGTATAGCAAGAGCTAAATTGCTTTTGATCTCTAAGAGAAACAAGATGATGAGGATTCTTGCACAGACTGATATTTTTTTAATTGAATCTTCGAACTGTACTATTGAATTTTATGAAGGTTGAATATAATGAATACTGACGTATACTTATAAATTAAATACATAATTTAAATTGCATTTCGGTGATAACTTATTCAGAGGAAAAATAGCCCGTTACCGTTCATTGGTTTCACTGTGAAACCAAAAATTTCTTGAAAATAAAAAAATGTTAAATTTTTTTCCTTTAGATATTTAGAATCAGCTACATGTCTAATACTTATTTTTGAAATAAATTTAGTAATTTTCAAAATTAAACATGTAGTGAACTTGAAAGGGATAAACCGGATTTTTAAAAAAATGGTAGAAAAACTATCTCGCGTACAAAAGAAATTTAAATTCAAAAATATTTTTTAAAAAAATGGTAAAAAAATTGTGTAACATTTTTAACGCATTCTAAATATTCAAATGCTAAGATTGCTAGGGCTGTTGACTTGTGAATGTATCATGATTTACAGGCAAATTCCTAGGAATAATGTTCTCCAAATTTGAGAGATCCTTGATTTTAATTCGAATATGTTCGAATGCATGGCATGGAAGCAAACGAAGGCACGCAAGTAGTTACTCTAAGAATCCTGCAAAAAAAAAAACGATGTCTTCAGTTCCCCCAACGTTTACTCCAAAATTAGACATACATCTACGATTTGGGTGTAAAGATAACGCACTGAAATTTATCGCTGTTTATTACGCTGTTGAGTTACTGCGTTCACATACCTGCGCATATAGGCAGTTTAACAGAACAGTGGCGGCGATTGAAAGAGTAAAGGAGGTTAAAAAATGTATCGACATCTAAAAGTACCCAGGAGTAAAGGGGTACACAACAAAAATTAAAAACTTTAGCTACAAAATTAGCTAACTTTCCCGGACACTATTGCTTTTGAATCTTAGTTTTAGGCAGCTACAATGATATAAAAATTTAATTTTTCCAGCAAAAAGTAGGGGAGCGACTGCTCCCCTCGCCCCTTCTACTCGCCGCCAAACAGTCAACCCGTCGATTAATATAATATTTAATATATAAAAATTTTGATACACATACGCAATTCCAGTAATAAAACCATATGTAAAATTTCATCTAACTCGCTACATTTTTGTGTTATTGTGTTCACATATATTCTAACGGTCAGACAGACTTCCTGCTGTCTGATTTCGTCAAAGATTTGAAAGATTTCTACAATTTTGGTGTAAAGACCACTTACCAAATTTCATCCAGCTAACTTGTTGTATTTTTGTGTTATATCGCGCCATCGTGTCCACACACAGATCGATAGACATAACTCCAAATAGGTTTATTCGAAGTCAGGGAGTTATGAAACGATTAAATTCAATAAAATCTCGTGAACGAATTTATTGTCCATTTCAATTATGTTTCGTGCACGATAAGAAAACAAAACAAAAAACGACCTCAACTGTTTAATAATCACTTCAAGAAAGAGCGCTGTAATTTTGAAGATTCCAACCAGCATAGCGTGACACTGGACTTCGGAAGGAAGCACGGCGTCAGACAGAAGACGACACGACACGGAAGTTCTATATACACCCAAAATAAACAAAACTGAAAACTCTTCCATTTCCATATCGAATAATGTTTTGTCTGTCGAAATCAGTGGTCTGAAGGCAGAAACGTTTTTTTAGAATAAGGAAGGGGTATAGACACTATTCCATTTGCGGGTCTATTCTGGGACTGTTGGAGAGGGAGACGTCACTTTTCCCGCCCGTTAACAACAAGTGCGATTCTCGTACCCGTTTTTCCAACCTGTTGGGATCTTGCTCGGTCGTAAAAAGGACTCCGATTTCTCGCCAGCGCTGTACCTGGCATAAACGCTATTCGCTAGCGAGAAGTGTTGTTTCGATACCAGAACTTATCAAATTTTCGTTTAAAATGGAGGCTGCTAAGACGTTAATTGTCTTTTGAAAGGGTTTATCGGGATAAACGTAATCCATTTGACCAATCTGAAGAAGAATTTATCAATTACTTTAGATTTTTTAAAAAAGTAGTTAAATCTTTTATCGAATTTAAATAATTTAATCTAATAATTTAATACGACAATCTAAAGTAATTAAATCTTTAAAAGTAGTTAAATCTTTTACTACTCCATCAAGATAGTCAATAATGATAGTTGATAATTAACTAAGATCAATTACATTTAATGATTTAATTACTTAATATTTTCTTATTAAATTAAATTACAGTATACTCTCCATTATCCGTGCGCGGATTATCCTGTTTGCGGATTATCCGTGCTCATTCCGGACTCACAAAAAAATTTAAAGAGAAACATTTTCACGCTTATCACTCATGTAAAATCGATGTTGATGTTCGATTGAGAGATTCATTCCATTAAACTAGTGAGCCATGACGGCGGAGGCTAATAATAGATTTATAAGAATAGATTTTTTTTTCTTCCTCCATGTGCAATCTCTACCGGTTCAACCCCTAATTTTCCGATAAATCAATCATCTAGCTCATTCTCGTACGAACACGTTTCTCCCTGACACGTCATTCTTTAACTTCTTCGTCTTCTTTCACTTTCGCACGTGTTCGTTTAGTTTTTGCGTCTTGTTTATCGTTAGTTAGTAGCGTGAAATTTTTTACTGGTAAAAATGAGTGGTGTTAAACGAAAATGAAACGTTTTAAATGTTAAACAAAAATTAGAAATCCTTCAAAAACTTGATAATGGAGAATCAGCTAATACTGATGCAGAAGATATATTAAATGAGCGAAATACAGTTTTTCATTCTACTGCTCTACAATCTGTGGAAACTTTGTTACATTATATTGGGCAAAGAAGATTTGATTACGGTGACATTACTGCGGTTCCTGTATCGATATACGACAAGAGATGAACAAACAGCAGAAGCAAAAACGCATTACAGATTTTTAAAAGCAGTAAATGTTAAAAGGAAAATTCCTAGTTTGATGTTATACAGCATGCAAATGTAAGTAATTTTTATATTTTTGTACTCATGTTGATTTTTTCTGTAATAAAAAGGAGTTTTCGGATTATCCGTGCTCTTCTATTGTCCGTGCGATCCCTCCCGGTGATTAACCCGGATAATCGGGAGTGCACTGTATTAAATTAAATTAGGATAACATTTTAACATTTTTTTAAACATTGAGTGTGGAATGACTTTCCTCATTCCGTATATATCATTACAATTTTTTTATTTGGGTTTTAATTCAAAGAAATTTGTCAAATATATACAAAGTAATTGCAAAATCTGACAATAAAAGAATTTTTCTTGTTCCTTGATAAAGATGTAATTTTTTTAATGTTTGAAAACTTGCTGAATTTAATAACTTTTTTCATGTTTTATTTTCTTATGTAATTGGAAAAATAAACAAATGGTTTGTAATATTAATTTATAGGATTTATTCATATTAAAATAATTGGCATGGAAAAAAGTTTATTACTTTTCCTCTCTCTAGAAAACTGGTAAAATTACATCAATATATTGAAAAAAAGACTGCAATTTATGTTCTATAAGTGTCTAATATTATTATAAATGTATATTTTGTAAAAGATAAATGGTTTAACCCCCCCCCTTAACAATGGACTTATGAAAGCAAGAAAGATGCATTATAATGCATCTTTTAAGAGCAGAAGTTAAATCTTCCCACCTCTTACCCTTGGTGTCTTTTGAAAAGATTTGTGGATATTTTTCAAAATAATCCAACATAATTTCGAATTGGGAAGCAAATGTACGCTTCTCCATAGTTTCTTTGGCGATTCAAAAGTCGAACTGAATCTGAAACCATTAACAAAACCATAAACAGCTTGATTTGCTGCGCGCGCAGCAGAAATACGTCACTTCCTAACGTAAAGCGAGATGTTCGAAACGACCGAGGTACAAGAATGAGACCCCTTCTTTCGGTCGAGAAAAAGCCATTAACGTCCCGCGGTTGAAAGGCGAAACGCTCCCAACCCAACCGGGATACGAGAATAGACCCGTTGATCCATCAGAGTGAAATGACGTCACGTTAGAGTGGTGTGTAAATTTGGAGGGCTATTGACTTAAGTGTCAGACTCGTCATCTGACTGACCATACAGCTCAAAATTACGAAATCCGTGTCAAAATAGTCCTTCCGTTGCTTCAAAGAGGGCGTTAATCTAAACTGGGGAAAGAAATTTTTTTATTGAAATAAAGTTGTAACTCCTTCTCTGTGGCTGTAACCGTTGAATGATTTTAAATTTTAAAGTTGTTTGCTGGTTTGAGAATATTTTCCTCATGAAACTGTAAACAAAACATTAGTAAATTACGAACATTTCAATTAATTTTATTGTGCATTTAAGCGTGTACTTCATCAGGGAATGCCAACAAATTAAAAATGTTTCAGTTGAGAAATTTTAGCCCATAAAGAATGGAATTATATGTGTAAAACGAAATGGGAAGATTTTTTTCTACTCTATGTTTTGTTATTGTTTTCTGAAATCGAACTTTTTAAATTTGACGTGGGATAATTTATTATACGTCGGAAAAGTATTAGTTTCTATATATATAGATATAAAATGGTTCCAATTTATTTCTTAGTTAATGTAATATCCGGCTGTATGCATTTAATTTTTTTTTATTCTTCTTTCTTCAGTAAACAACAATATACTCCTTAGAATATCTATGATTTCCTTGTTTCACGTAATAATCACTTATAACGAACATTTCTCTCTGATTTTAAGAAAACTGAAGTCTTCATAACTGAGTTGTTTGGAGTAAACACTTAAATTATGTATCACATGAGAGCTTGGTATATTTTATGTGTGAGATAATTTAGCATAACTGACTAGCCTATGTAGTCAATCTAATCCATATCAGAATTGTTAATTCTATAACCAGGTAGCTTCTCATATTGTTTAAACTATAATGAAGATATTACCAGATTAAATCAAATTTTCTGTAGTAATATAAAAGTTGCAGATAACATTTTTACTGTAATTTTTTTTCAGTGATGCCTCTTAAAAATCTGTAGCTGAAGACATAGTGTATTCCTTATATTTTTTTCATTTGTGTCTTTTATTAGCTTAGTTTATTTGTTTTTATACATCTCTGTTCTTTTAGGTTTGCTTGATTAATATGCTGGTGACTTTTTTTTTTGAATTTTGAGCAAAAAATGTTTATTTCACATCTCTTCCAAATTTTTGATTGAATTTCGTAAATAGCAAGATAGATTAAGAGCATTATGTTGAAAAGCTGTCACAAGTATTATTTTTATTTTGAAATTATCTGAAAACTGAATTTTGAAGGCAGTTTTTGTAAGGTTAAGAGTTTCCTATCCTTTTTTTTTATTTTTTGCATTATAAAATTGGGTTGAAATCTAGAAGTTGGTACACACTCTTAAAACGCTGCCAAATCGCCAAAGCCAGACGTTGCCCGCTGCATATCATTGAAGCCAAGTCGCCAAAGCTATATGCAGGTATTACCTGCATTAGATTTGGCGACTTGGCGCCATTTTAAGAGTGTGTACCAACTTCTAGATTTCAACCTAAAATTGAAAGCTCAGATTGTTAAGTTTACTCTTTCAATTCTCTGAAACCTAAAATTTTATTTGACACAGCAAAGTGACTATCATAAATGTCTTCCATATTAATTTGAATTAGGAAATTAAAGCAGGAGAAAATCAATAAAAAATAATACTCTTTGCTTTTCTTATTTAGAGCAAGGGAGGTCTACTAATCTTGGTTTTAAATAATATCTTAAATACTTATAATGTAACAAAAATATTTTAGAAGGGTTTTTTTTATAGCTATTCGTAGGACAATTTGTTCTAATTTTGGCACATTTTGCTCAGTATCTGCCATTTGCATAATATGGAAAAGATAAACATTTACTTAATTTTGTATAATGTGGTAAATTGGTATTTAAATTTTAATCAAAATGAAATGTTATGCTCTTTTTGTGGTGCCATCTGTTGGCAGTAAATTAGTACTTGAATTATAATTCTATATTTAAAATAATAGACATGTTTATACATTACTTCATAATATGCTAGAACATTTTTAAAAATTAATTTCAATATATGTTGTAATGATAAAATTTTGAAATAATTTTATTATGTAATTTTGGAAGGAATTATTGTAATAGAATGATTTTTTCATCATTTTAGAATTTAGAAAATTATGGTTCCCACAGTAAGTTTTGATGGCCATATTACTTTTTTCCCCTTCTAATTTTAGTGATTTTAAATGCAATGTATATCAGGACAGTATTGCCCTAATAAAGTTGCACACTATTTTCATTATTTTGTTAATTACTTTTTGTCATTGTTAAAGCTAGAAATAAAATAATTTTGTATTTTTCCATTAGCTCGATAGCAGTCAAAATGTCTGCCAAATACAGTAATCTTATGCTGCACAATGTGTCATGTTCTGCCAACTTCTCAGCAAAAGGTTACTGTATTTGGGAACATTTAGATAACTGTCATGCTAGTAAGAAAAGTGATATTTTGCACCAGCATTTATTCTTAGCAACTTCTGTCGAGGCAACAGAAAAAAAAAAGGAAACAAGTTTTATTTAGGCAGTTTCTAAACTTTGCACGAGCAACAATTACAATAAGCATATGAAGTATCTACTATATACAGTACAACCTATTTAACTGAACTAAATTGGGGGGGAGGGACTGTTTCGGATAACAATTTTTTCAGCTAAGCCATGATCATCTATTGCAATTTTCTAGTTATAGTATGCAATTCTGAAATATTTTGAGTGTAAAATGAATTTAAAACTCTCTTTGTATGCTACACTTATGTTCCTAACCCTCTGTCTAGCGCCATGTGCCCGACAGGTACAGGTAAAAAGTATTGTAATTAATATTGTTAATACCCATTAATTTTAATTTTAGCTTTCTAAAATTAATCACTGACCTTCTTGCGGAGGCTTAAAAGAAAAATGTGAGGATATAATTGCAAAAACTCTCCACTTTGCGATTATTTCCTTGCAGTACAGAATGTGTGTTTTGGATTTGTGATTTCAGAGGTATTTCGGATTAGGGATGGCAGTTATTGCGAAAATAACCAGTTTTCAGTTATTCATATTTTTTCACTTCTGGTTTAACCTAGTGGTTATAACCACTCAATATAACCGTTTTTTGAAATAACCAGTTTTTGTTTTTTTTAAATGAAAAAACAAACACTGTTTGTAGACAAAATCTTTTATTTATAGTGTTTTTACAGGAAATCAATCCATTGGCCAATATGTATCTGTTCATAAAAACTTTCAGTAATCCGCCAACTAATAGATACTTTGAGGAAGCGCTTGTCGTTGATTGGCCTTTAATCTAATCGAACCTAAAGTTGAGCTTATCTTCTGATCTGGTTTTTTTACACTGTTATTGGATTTTAAAAAATAACCGGGACAAAAAAATAACCAAAAAAAACCCCCCTAGTTTTCAGTTAAAACTGGTAGGTTTTCCTCATCCCTATTTTAGATAACCCGAGTTTTGGTTAGCTGGGACTTTACTATATTTTTAAATTTCTGCACTTTCATGTTAATTTTTTTTTAAAGTTTCCTTTTTGTATTGTACATCTTTTGTTTATTTTTCTGTGTTTCAAGATAATATATTGTTAATGTTTAATTAATTTTCTATTATTTCATTTCTTACTGTTTCACATGCAGAGATTTTATAGTTTACTTTTCTGAAATTTATCATTTATTTGTGTTGATAATTTTCTTAATTTTATTATATTCAAACCATGTTTCCTTGCAAAGGTTATAAAATTGAAAGTTAAAAAAAAAATTGGTAACAAACACCTACTTTTAAGTTTGTGTTTGAATATCAGTTCCCTCTTTTTGTTTTTATATTTTGTATCTGCAGATCTGTACAGTACTGTTAATTAATAAATACTGAATGAAAAAAAAATTACATATAATAGAATTGAATTACATGGCAATTGTTCATTTTTGTAAAAATCCTGTCATTCATTTGTCTAATATGCATACATGAATTTAAGTATTTTCCTGTTTCTTCAAAATTTGCTCTCATTTTTAATTACTGATAGTTGATGTAACTATTAATTTTTGCAGTTACTCTGTGTTTTATTTTTTCTTGTAATATTACTGAAATACAAATAAAATTATCATCAATTCTGCCATTTAATAAAATGAAGATCGTAAAACAATCGTGTTAAAATTAGATGCAACCAGTAGCTAATACTTGAATGGATGGTAAGGTTCACTGAATTGTTTCTTATTTTGTGACCATGGAATAAATAACTTCATATTTTCCAGTCTTTATTATTATAATTATATCAATTCTTATTTTAGTTGTATAAATCTTTTTAGGAAAAAAATGTGCAATTTTTATGTTTTGTAGAATAAAATATGAAAATTATAGTTAAAATAATAAAAAACCTCACAAAAACTGCAAATGCTGTGTAATATTGTACTTGTGTATAACTGCATTCATGAATATTTTTTTGATTTTCATTTTTACAAAATGTATTTTAAGAATTTAAAAATCCATCCCTTTTTAATTATGCTTATTTAATTTTTTTGTTTTATAATTATTTGATTGTTAAATCAGAATACTTTTTTTACACCTCCTAGATATGTAGCAGTTTTATGTATAACATAGCTGTTTAGAGTCAGTCAGCTACTATCAGTCTGCCATGAAACTATAAAACTCACTCTCCCTGATATGAAAAGGTTAAACTGATGGTAATTATATGGAGAGTTGTTTAAAATAATTAATGGTTAAATCAGGCTCAAAGATTGAATGAAATGAAATATTTCAGTTATTTAAAATGAAACCTAAGAATCATATCAAAATGAACATTTGTTGTTTTATTGAAATTAATGATATATTTTATGTTATTTGTAAAAAAAATTATTGCTAGTGTTTCATGTCTATTCAGCTCATCCTCTCATTATAAGGATAGACTTGTGTTAATATTAATCATTGGAAAATAGAGTGATGAATTTCATTTTAATTACTGCATCTACCTATTTTGTGAGAAAGGACTTTTATAAGTAATTTTTTCATCTGTGGAGATATGGATGTTTATTAGTTTTTCTGGGTTCATATAACAGATATTTGCTGGGGTATAATATTAATTATAATATGCAAAATCCATACACAAAAATTGCAATATCCCTAAACATTAAAATGAAATAAAGCTACCCTATCTGTAGTCAAAATTAAAATCCAAAAATTATCTTGCTGAATTAGAATTATCACAAATAATTAAAATCAATAATACTAATAGAGACTGAGTCATTAAATATTGCAAAAGCCCTGAGAAGTAAATCGAATCTAAAAGAAATTGCACTACCCTATCAATAATCAGCCTTAAAAATAAAATATTGCACTTAAAATTAAAATAACGTAAAAAAGATATGAAAAAGACAATCCATGTTGGAAATCCAACAATTATAATGGCCTGGAAGATTGGGACCTCCATATCATGTTACGGTATCGGCCCTCCACGAAGCCTAATTGTTGAATAGGAAAAGGGAGTATGTCCCAAAATATTTCAAGATGAAAATAAAAAGAAAAATTATTTTAATACAAGAAACTTAATTTAATCAAACTATAATACCAAAGACATCTCTTCAATATATTTGAAAATTTATATATTCCAATTTTTTTCAAAATTGCAAACCTGTCATATCTGAGAAAGAATATCAAAATCTATCCAAGAATATATGTACATTCTTGTCATAGAGAAAAGGTAAATCTTAGACTTTGACTTATCAGATTCAGTTGGTAACTTTATTTTAATTTATAAAGGATTGATGGAAATTATTTGAAGGTCTGTTTGTTTTGTATCATAATAATTTTCTTATTGAAAAGTGTAGATGTCTTAGAAAAGTATCTAAGACAAAGAAAACAAGTTAACTTGTTTGTAAATGTCTGTGATAGAATAGATATTATGTTAAGAAAATGCAAAAAAAAAAAAAGTTAGATGAATTTTAATTCTTTGTAACCTTTAACAGATCTCTGTGCCTAATTTTTTTTCAACTTATTTTAGCTGATGAACTTGAACACAGAAGCATCCACTGAATTATATTTTATATTTGATCACTGGGCACATGAAGTAGACTGTTTTGAAATGATTTTTTTAATGGTGTTAAAATGGCTGCACTGTCTTTTTCTTATTTAAAGTGATTTAACTTTTATGAATAGAAAATTCAGTTATTTTTTTTATTTTCATAAACATTTACTCTTTTTATGTTTCCCTTTTTTGAATTCCATAGTTATGAAAGAATATGCAAAAGTAAAATGTTGCTATTTTGTTATAATAGTGCATTAAATATTCCTTACCCCCAGCTATGCTCTTTTTATAGTACAGTTTACTTTTTTTGATCATCGCAAGAAGGTTTTGCAAAAATTATGTATTGATGTGATGTATGTTTGTGCTTTTTTTTTTATGTAAACTTGATTATTTTTAATGCATTCTTTTTTCAATAGTTTTTAAATGCTTTATTTTTGTAATAATTAATAATTTTATGATTGCTAATTTTTTTTCCAGTGCTTCAGTGTATTACATTCGAGTCTAAAGTCTCATCAACTAAAGAAAGTGCGAAAGATTACTTTTGTCCTGCTTCTGGTCTGTATAAGTGTAATATATGTCCTTACACTTCTCGCATTGTTGCAAACTTTCTGAGGCATATGAGGATTCACACTGGTGAAAAGCCTTACTATTGTGATTTGTGTTCAAAATATTTCTCTGATCCTTCGAGTTTTAAACGACACAGAAACTCTCACTTTTTTCACCAGCTTTGCTCACCATTTTCTGGTGAATGAAGCATAAATAAGAATGTTTACTTGAATTATTGGAGTCACTTACCATTACCTTCCTCTTTGCCAGTTCTGTTACAAACAATCCTTTTTCCATTTGCTTTCTTGTGGTTGAAACATCTTTGTTGTTTTTAACTCTCCAAGTTGTTTATTATTTTGATTGAATAATTTTAAGATATGAGAAATGAACTTTTAAAGTGTTATTTACTTTTAATTAATAATTACTTTCTTTATATGTAATTGAATCTTTGAAATCTTAAAAATATTTTACTCATGGAATTTTCAGGAAACAAACAGACACAACTTATTTGCTTTTGAGTTGAGCATGCAAAGAAATAATTCTGATTTGAACACTAGGAGGGTTAAAAGACATTTATTTTTTCTTATTTAGGATTTATTGATGTAAAATATGTAAATAAGAATGAAAACTGAAAATGTGAATATGACTGCATTTTTTTTATTATTAAGCACTGTATTTCCCCAAAGATATAGGTGGGTCTGTATTAATTTTGTGCATAGTGATACCTAATGGCATATATATATACATATGTACAGAGATCTGTTTTTTTCCTCTGACATTCTTCTGGATCATCAAATCCAAAATTCTTAGTTTCTTGCAAATCTGTTTTCTATGTTACAAAGTACTCATTTGTACTATAAGTTATTTAGAAACTATTGCCAGTGTTATTTTCTATGGTTAATATTGTTATTGTGTAATGTAATGTAATGATATTTTTGTGTTATTTTCTAGTCATTCATGTGTTACAAGGTGCATAGAGGTTTGGATCTCTTTTAATTATTATTTTTTCTTATTAGATCTTATTTTTGAGAAAATATGGTATCTATTCAAATGTTTTTCAGGTTACATTGTTCAGTATAGAATTTGAATTTTTATTTTTGTCAATGACAACTCAAGGTGGCTGAATGAGGAATGCTCCACAATGTATGGTTATGCTTTCTTAAATATTCTTTAATGTGATTGTAATGTATTTTTAAAAGTAATTGGCATATTGGATCAGAATTTAATTTTTAATGCCCATAATGTGTATTCTTTGTCATAAAATTCTGTATTGAAACATATGTGATTTACTGGTGATCTGGTCTTCTGCATGCTATCAACTTGAGTTGTCACTGACTATAGTTTGTTTTTCCATATTGAAAACTGTAATCACGATAAGCTTTTGTAGAAATTATTTTACATTCAATTAAATATTTACTTTTTATTCTAAAATGTTTTTTTTTTAATTCTAACTTTTCGCATATCATTTTTAACAATTGGTTTGGCATGTTAATTATAATACATAGTACATATTTTAAAAGAAAGTTGCCTTTCTGAAAGATCTTGTCAAAAAATTTCAATTTATGTGAAAAATGCTTATTGGTTTTATAATGAATTTACTAAAGGTGTAATAGTTATTTTTGAGTCAAGTTATCCATGTTAATGTGTGTTTGTCTTTTACATATAAATGTGTATTGTTCGTAATTGAGTCAATGTGAATTTTGTCTCAGAAGTCCTAATTATCTGTGAATACTTGATCTTTGGAGCACAATATTTCATATTTTCTCTTTCATTTGTATTTTTGATTGGTTGCTGTTAAATAATAAATTGCTTCAAACCTAGGCATATTTCTGTATTTTTTTCATTAGTGTTGCTCAGCAAGATATTATTGTCTATTGCTATATAATTTTTATATTGTTTTTCTTTTTCTAAATAAAAGCAGAGCTGGTCTTGGTAAAGTATGAGAATTGTTTGCAAGAAGCCTCCAAGTTTTTCAGTTTTTTGCATTATAATCTAGTAAAAATGTATCTTAATGTTAAGATTTGATGGAATGTAAATGACACTTTTAACTGTGTGAGATTTAGAAGTACATTTTAATAAGAATTAGATCTTAATGGGAGAGGGGCTGTAATCAACTTGATGCCATCTCTGAATAAAAGGTTTAACAATGGACAATATTAATTTGATAAATTGAAACATTTGAAAAATTATTGTGTACAAGTCAATGAACAATTTTTCTTCCTTATATAATATGGAAAGTTGGTATTTTTCTTCATTTTGTGATTAGATAACGATAATTTTTTTATGTTAACTCTTTGACTTTTTGTACTGTAAATGCTAATTACATATACAGTGAAACCTCTTCGAACGGCCACCCCTGCATAGCGGTCACCCCTCTTAACGGCCAATTTTTCGTGGCACGGATTTTTCGGCCCATAGACCTAATGTTAAAATAACCCCTAGGAACGGCCATCCAACCCCTTTGAACGGCCACCTGGTGGGTTCGCCCATCCCATTTAACAAACGCATTGGTTAGGGATTTACTTTTTAAACTGAAAAATGAACTTGAAAAAATGGCTTTTTTCCGAGAAGGGTAAAAACTTAATACAGTCACAAATTGTATCCTTTTTTCAAAAAATGGAAAAAATTATTAAATAAAGTACTATTTTCTCTTTAGATAAGTCTCAAACTTCAGTTTAAATAAGAAATATGTGTCAGACTTGTTTATATTATGTATTATAGCAATTAAATGTAATTGTAACGAAAACCCTTCAGAGCGGCCACCCCCTCTGAGCGGCCAATTTTTCTCGGAACGGAGGGATGGCCGCTCAGAGAGGTTTCACTGTATAACAGTTAGTGTATTTTTGGAAAGGTTAATTAACCTTTTGCATTCCTTTTTTTTTGGCTAAATCCTTTTAGTACATTATAAGACTAGCCTGTTTCTATCTGAAATTAGAAATAAGATTGTCTCTTACCTTAAAAGAGTTCTTGATATACAAAGCCAACCATAGTCTGGTTGATCCTATGTCTGAAAGAAGTAGCTATTAGTAGGGAGGTGCTGACTAAGGTCTCCTCTTCATCTGACCATAGTTCATAATTATGAAATTTGTTCCAAAATATCGAACATGTTGCTTTAAAATGGAACGATAATGTAAATAAACCAAACCTGTAAGAAGTTGCCCCGAGTACAAAGGGTTAATGTATTCTATCTTTTAAATTTTATTTTAATACCTTTTGATTGCACATTCACTTCAGTACAAGATATTTGATGCTAATGTGTTCAATTATATTGTGATATATTACTAATACAGTTTTATTACTTCAAGGATTCCAGTGGCTTATGAATGATCATCCTGTTCGGGCCAGATCAGAGTATGTGATCTCGGATGGTGGTATTTATAGATGTACAGTGTGCAATTACTCCACTGTATATGCTGGTAATATGCCGAAACATATCCGAACCCACACTGGAGAAAGACCATATGAGTGTAAAATTTGTTTGAAAAAGTTTTCTGATCGATCAAGTTGGACCAGACACGTTAGAGTGAAACATTCAAGTATGATGTAGTTGTGGCCAAAATTATGGACATTTTTGAAAATTTCCTTTTTTGCAGCTTTAACCTTTTTTACATATGAAATATTATTTTACAGTGAGAGCAATTATTGTTTGTTGGGATGTTTAATTAAAATTATATTGCAATGATTAACAATAACTGATAATAATATTCTGTGAGGAACTTTTTTTTTTTCCATAAACTAGCTGTGCATAGACATTTTATTGTGTCGGTATTTAATGTATTTCACAAACTCATGAAGAAGTCTTAACTATCTGTATTTATGTACTTATAGGGTATTTAAAAAAAATGGGACAAACTTTAAGAAATGGTAGCATACAACAAATTGCAATTTTGTCAAGTGGGGAAGAAGAAGACTTGTATTAAATTTTTATGGTAAATAAAACCCACCAAAGCTAGATTTGTGAAGCTTTTTAAGTGTGCAGCCATTAATTCCTTGATGTGAAAGATAGAGCAGTTGCCTAATACACAAAGGCCGACACTCACTGCAGCATACATTTAAGTACAAGTTTTTCTCCTATAGATTACATATGCATATATGATGTTCTTCTCTCAGTGATTCATAACAGGAATTATTCTTCATTGTTTGCAGAGCAGGCATCTCCAAATCTGCTATCTGCTTTGCATTTATTTCAGACCATGCATTTTATGTTGAAAGATATTTGTTTTGATATGTTTTTTCACCTCCTAAAGTTTGTCACATCTTTTCTGAAACCCTCTGTATAAAACATTCACAATCAGTCATGTAGATACTTGCAAATATCTTTTGCATATATATATTTTTATTTTTAATTCAATGTAAATGTTATTGTTTCGTTTTAAAGACACTTTTATTATACAAAAATATAAATCAAATATCATTCTTGCTGCTCTTATTTTGACAAATGTTTGCATTGAATTTTTAAACATAATGCAGTTGATTGATGAATTATTGTAGGAATAAACCTTCCTGGGCAGCGACAGAATTTTTTTTTCTTCCCTATACTTTTAAATTTTATCTTGGAACAAATTTCATGATGGCTCAATGAAACTTTGATATATGGTCGTGTTAAACAGTCTTTTTTTTTTTTTACTGTTATTAGCAGCTACTTGCTTCTCATTATTGTAATTTAATTAAATATATTTTTTATACTGTAATTAGTTTTGAATTCTAATTTTTTAGACTATATTCCTCTCTTAATTCTTTTTGAAAAACAATCATTGTAGCTTTGAAGTAATTTCATGAAAATGAGAATTGCAAAACAAGGAAAGCTTCGAAAAATGTCTGTTTTGGCCACCACACTGTGTATTGTATAAGTATATTAAGGAAATGCAATATTGTACACATCGCTAGTGAAAAGTTGTGAAATTTCCATTTAAATTTGTGGTTTTTAATAAATATTTATCTTTTTCTAGGAAATGCATTTTTGTTTAGTTCATTTATTCAAAAAGTATTATGAGATACATATTGTTTAATAGGTTATTATTTCAATTATAAATTTTCCCTTAACACAAATTGTATAAAAAGTTTTAGAATTGAAATAGATAAGGTTTTATTCTGTTTAATGTAGTGTTTGGGGAACCTTGTTCTTTTTCTGAATTCATTCAATAACTTATTTCCTGTGTATAAATTAGTAAAAAATCCTTTCATGATATGAAATAATAGTTGATGAAAACATCTAAAAGATAAATAATAAAATTAAAGAAAGAAATGAAGGATGATAATGGTGCAATGATTGTTGCTTTGAAGTATGTGCTTTGAAATGTATTTAGTATGTGTCTTTTCTCCCAAGTTGTAAAATAAAAAGTGCCTTTAATTTCCCCTTTCTTTTTCAAGTTTGAAAAGTGTGTTTTTTAAAAAAAAGATTTCAATAATTCCTTTATTTTTTCCCTCATTCATTGTGGAATGATATATTTTTATTTTTTCATGAACAAAATGAGCAGAGCTTCAGTATTGATACATGTATATAGCAGTAAAAGAATCATTTAAAGTTTACATTGCAATACAGTAGAACCCCGCTAATCCGAACTAATTGGGACCGGTTCCTGTTCGGATTACCCGAAATTCCAATACAAATAGAGAAGAAAAAGATGTGTGCTAAAAAAATGTAAGTTATAAGTACTCAGTACTACTGTCTCTTGAATTCTTTTATCCAAAAGCAATAGAAGGAGAATATTTCTCCTCTTTTCATTAGAATTTAGTTTTTAAATATTGCTGAAAGTTTATGTGTGGAATTACATCCATAAGCATAGTAGGTGAAACTACATTACATTAAGAAATACCAGTCTTCAATAAGCTTATAAGTAATTAAAACCAATTTGCACTGGATAAAATGATATTAATTGTAAAAAGCTTTATGAGTATAAAGCTTGTTAACTTGTCTGCGTTTCAACAACTAGTTGACCAAAGCAAGTGTTAACTGTTCTACATTTTCATAGGTGAGAAGAAAATCAGAAAATCTCTTAGCTGCCTGACTCATATTCTTACTGATGCTCATCCTGTATGTGAATTTTCTCATTTGGAATTGTTAGCAAGATTTAATTTTTCATTATTACCTATATTTTTTTTTGAACTTTTTAATATTTGATTAGTTTCATTTAGCTTGGGTAACAAATGAGTATTTATTGAATATTCAACTTTAGTATGCATAATTGTATTTATTTATATTCTTGAAAATATGAGTTGACTACTTTCTGTCATAAAATCATTTACTGCCATTTGCTTCCTTAGTTATTTAATTACAATAATACTATGAATTTTTATACTATAGACAATTTTAAGAAACAAACTGTTAAGTTATTTAAAATTTTAAGAAGTAAAATAAAATGTCGCTTGCCATAACAAAGTGTGCTTAAATTATTAAAATATTCTAATTTTGTTGATTTGAAGAAAATAGTTAAGGTTTTTCAATACGTACAGGGAAAAAAGTAAAGAGAGATTAGAATGGTGCAGTGAATAACAGCCAGTTTTCTTAGTTACTGTAGGCTTATAGATAGGCTGAACAGAAATTATCCTTCTGTATATACAGTCTTATAAAAGCGATTCTGTGGACTTTTTTCCCAAGCTGGTGGAATAGTGCTATTTAAATCAAATGTAGGTATGGATTCAGAATCATAAGTGTGTAGTGAGGGAATAAACATGTTTGATTTTTTTCATCATTCTAAATTAACTTTCTGTCAGCTTTTTTTTTCTCCTTTTTTGCCAAGATAATTTGTGATTCTTTCGACAATAAAAATATAAAAGTTTTGCAGGTCAAAATGTATTATCTTGATTCAGAAAAGATTGCTATCATTAGCTGTATGATTGGTATCAGCATAGAAGCAAGTATATTTAACTTTCTGCAAAAAGTTTGATCTATAATAATTTTTTTCCCCTCTAATGATAAAAATACTTAAGTATACAAATTTTCATTTATTAGTTTTATAAAGTATGTGCATGTATATTGTCCATTGAAGTATATGGTAAATTTCTATTGTACCATATTGTTCATTATATTGGCAATTTTTCAAAATGCATTTATTTAATATTATTAACCCCCTGACTGCGTATCTCACAATTTCTGCAGGTTGGAAGCAAGTCTATTTTCTGCTGCATCCTGCAATTTTCACAGGCTAATGTGTTTACTTAGTACCTTTATAGTGTTGGATCATATTATACTAATAAAGCTTTGCTTATAAATAACAACTTACTTGGCTCAATGGTATTTGAACAATTTTGCAAACGTTTAATCTAAGTACTGATTTTTAAAAATTACACAGTCAGAGGGTTAATTTGTGCATTGTGCTAGACAGTGAGTATTCAAATTGTTTATCAAAGATTTCCCCTTGTTGTTTTCTAAATTTATTTGCATGTACTTTTCTTAATCTTATTGCTTAAAAAAAATAGGAATGAGATAAATGTTGAAGATGATTTTGACACTGCTTTTACCAAAATGTTGATGAATTATGTAAGTATAAATATAGGTATAACTTTCTCAATGCTACTGTAAAGTATTTTAAATATTAGCTTTTGAATTATATTTTTCGCTTTTTTGACTCTTGCTGTTTATAATTACTAAGTTAATATTTATTTATATGTTTTTATTTAATCCTCTAAACTGTTGTTTTACTATAACTATAATTTTATCTGCTAGTTTTTTTAAACTTGCCTGCAATCATAGCATTTATGCAGACTAAAGTTAATTCTTGTAAACATTATTAGCTTTGAAAAGAAAATTAAGCATTATATTAATGCTTAATTATAATTTAATTTTTTCTTTTTTCTAAATTGTATGTTTCCACTAGTATATGAAATGGAATTTTAGTAGTTTTTTGTATTTATGTGTGTAATACACAAAAGTTCCAGTAACAAAACAGGAGAAAGAACTTTTTAAAGTATTTTTATATTTGAATATAAATAAACTATCAAAAGACTTTAAAAATAATTTATTTCAATATTTTGGCAGTATTTTTCTATACTGCCTGAATGTATAATTCGTAGCTTCATGATAATATTAAAATTCATGCTTTAGTAACTTTGTTTATATTTTTTGTATTTCATTAAAGAAGGTCTTCACAAACTTTTTTCCTTTTGGTGCACCTTCAATAATTTTTATTCAAAATTTTATGCTTTATAAAAACTATCAAAAGTTTTAATGTATAGATTAACTGAACAAAATTAAGAAAAGTAAGTGGAAATATTTTTTCTTCTAGTAGTATTTTTCAGATTCAATACTGCTGTAAATTATGTACTGCTGGTTATAAATATCTGAGTTATATTTTTCAATAAAAATATTTTCAAGAATGGCTGATTTTCTTGTGGCTTTTAAATGAATTTTCAAGTTACTGTTAATTTTTTCTAATATTATAAATCCATTGCAATTCAACTTTCAAATGCTTATATTTTAAACAAGTAATATTAAAAATGCAGCATTCATTGTATTTTAAATATTAGAGTTGCAGAGCTGTAATATTAAAGTTGTTTATTGATTAATGCAGCAAAGATTTTCCATATTTAAACTACTTTTAAGTCTACTTAAACCAATTTTCATGAGTTTTGAATTGCTTTTTAGACTAATATGATAAATTATTTCATTACATTTTTTAAAAGTATTCTTAATTAGATATTGTGTGCATTCTTAAAATATAATTATCTAATGAGAATTTCTAGAAAAACAAATCTCCCTCTTTTCCTAGACGCCCCCCCCGGGAAAAGAAAAGGGCGTTTGGGTTTTGTGGTGTCAGATTTTTTTTTTACTTTTGCATATGCATATGACTTACTACATTTAATTTTATTACTAAATCTATGGTTTTTCAAAATATAGTATTACTATTACTTCTTGGCTAATAAATGATACAAGAAATGCAGATTCTCATAATTTATTCTACCCTTTGAAAACTAATAAATCTTTTGTGCTGACATTAGTTTAGCATTGTTTTGCTACTACACATTTTTACAGTGTTTCTACAATTTTAGATTTGGAGAATATTTTAAGTTATTTCAAATTTCTATTTAATGATTGAAAGTCAGTTTTTATATTCAAGACAGCTAGTGTGATTTATGAAATGCTGCTTGCTAGGTTGGATTGAATCATATATCTTAAAATATGAGGGTTAGAAAATGTTGACTTGTCATTCTTCAAATGTTATCATCATGCATGTTATCAATATTGATGCAAAAAATTGAGGATTGTTTGAAGTTGTATAAACTGCTAACAATCCTCAATAGAAAGCATAATTAGCATCTCTAAAATATAGAAGACAAATATTATTATGCCACATTTAATTCAGGTGGCAAAGATGTGTATTTAAATATAAAATGTGTATCTTTACAGTAATAAAATAGGTAAATATTTGCATTTAGAAGTAAATTTTTTCAATGATTAACCAATGGCATTTTAGTTTTTTTTTTTGGTTTCTAAGGTGTAATTTTTAAAAAATTTTATTTGAAAAACTTATTTTAAGAACATTGACGATTGTTTTTGGTTTGTTGGTTACAAAAATGTAATTTTTTCTCTGTTGATAAAATATAAATGTACAAAAGTTGTATTTTACTGATACACAAAGTTAATATTTAAAATTTTTTTCTTTCGAACAATTGATTTGAATATTGTCATTTATGTTTAAGGAATGCCGTTTCTTTTTTCATCATTATTTTTTGATAATTTGTTTATGGATACATATCTGTGTCTATTTTCTAGATGAAAATAATGCTTTGGCTCTTCGGTCTTCATTTTCTACTGTTGTTGCGTGTAATCCTCGAACTAGACATCCTTTTGTATCTTATCCATCTCTTAGACGTCCTTTCCAGTGTTTAGAGTGTGGTAAAGCTTTCACACAAAAGGCCAATTTACAGAGGCATATGCGTATCCACACTGGGGAACTTCCATTTCCTTGTAAAGTGTGTAACAAGAGATTCCGTCAGCAGAGTAATCTAACACAGCATCAGAGAACTCATGGACACTTTTAATCTTTGATGAAAAATAAGAATATATTGCATACTACCGATGCAGTATTTATGTACAGTGAGGCAAATTCATGTTGTTACCAGAAAGTTAGATTTATAAAAATGTTTGTTTTATGAAAGTTTAGTATGTAGAATTTTCTGATTTGCAGATCTCTTCATATTTTTTAAATTATTGATATTCTAACAATGAAATTCTCTAGCATTAAATTATTTTTTCTTCTCAATATACATAAGAAATTTTGAATACTAAAATGGAATTGAAATAATTTTGATTAGATCATTTTACTACCTTGTATTTATTTTTCTTGCTAAAAAAGCAAATGCTGCAGAATATATTTTCCCTTAGATTGCATTTTAAGTATTAACGTTGATTGTTTAAAGTGATGTTTTTGTTTAAAGATTCTCTAAAATTATATAAATAGTGAAGTATTCATTCAGTGCATTTTGCTGTTAAAGTTTGAAAATGTATTTCTTTATATAAAAGTTTTGCTTATACTTTTAATACATAAACTATATTAATATTTGTCTTTTTGTCTAAGAATGTGTTTATGAATACCTATTCGATAAATAATTTTAGAACAAGACATAGCTGCACAGTATGACTAAGAAAAAGTATATTGTTTATTAAGTTATTTCTATTTAATTTGTTATATTGTTAATAATTTTAAATTTTTGTTAGTTTATTTTATTAGAACTGCATATTTTTTTCGTTATTTTTTAGTTGTTAAACCATGCAGAATTTTTGCTATTTAGAAAAGAATTATGCATTATGTTGGAAGGTATGCAACTTTGCAAAACTTCTAATATTTCATTCTTTAAGAGTTATGCTGTAGTTTTATGTTGCTATTAAATTATTGAGTTACAAAAGGACAGCTGTTTCTGTGTATTCCCCTTTTTTCAGAATGTGAATGTAGCTCTTTATGAATCATGGTTTTTAGTACCGTTATTATTTTTTCAGCTAGATAGCAGTTTCAGGCGGAAGTTCTTTTGCTTCACACATGTTCGCTATTCGTGTCACTAAGTTTCAACTGTGTAGAATTATAAGCATGCGTCTTTTCCACCTTATTCATGTTATGTATATCCAATTTCAAAATAAAGTTATTGAATCTCTGCATTATTTTCAATATTGATACAGTTGCCAGAAAAATTTCATGAATTTTTGGGCTAGAATTAACTGTAAGGCATATGTATGTCTTTATACCTGTAATATCCTCTTTTGGCTGGAAACATAATTTTCAAACAATATATGATGGGGAAATTGTTTGAATTAAGATTATACCAATGTTAACACTGGACAGGCCGGAGCCTCTGAGTGTTTAATTGTGTGTTACGTGGAATCTGACAGACATCATTCTGAGTGGAAAACTGAGAACGGAAAGGAACCATTCTGGAGGAGTTGTGGTAGAGGTAGCCCCCCCCCCTTTTTTTTACTACACTCAGCAACAAAATAAAATTTGAATGCTGTCTGTCAGACTCTTGTAACCTTTCTAAGGTTCAATAAGAAGTTGATTATTATTTTATGCTTTGCATTTTTTGAGTGTGTGGAATAAAATAGTACTGGGAGTATGCATCTTTTAATTTGAGTAGAAGAACTTATAATTCTTATTCCTTTCTAATCAAAATGCATGTTACTGTAATGCTGCTACTAATCATTCCGAATCAAACATCATTGTTTCACAAACTGGCATTGTAGGATCGAGTAGATGAAGAAAAAAATTTCCATATATGTCTACAAGATGACTAGGCTGAAAATTTCTCCTAACTAGGTTTATGCATATATGCTAATATGGTAGTAAGGTTTTAATGTTTAATGATTCTGTATTTTTGCCTTTTTAGTTTCTTTATAATTTTATGCTTTCAAAGAATTAAAGCTCATTATACCAAAATATACAAAAAATAAATGAAAGAGTTGATTATTATTTTATGCTTTGTATTTTTTGAGTGTGTGGAATAAATAGTACTAGGAGTATGCATCTTAATCAGGAAGAAATTATAATTTTATTACTTTCTAATCAAAAAATGCATGTTACTGTACGCGCGTTAATCATTCAATCAAACATCATTGTTTCACAAACTGGCATTGTAGGATCATAGCATGAAAGAAAATTTCCATATAGTATGTCTACAAGATGACTAGGCTGAAAATTTTCTCTAATAGTTATGCATATATGCTAATATGTAGTAAGGTTTTAATGTTTAATGATTCTGTATTTTTGCCTTTTTTAGTTTCTTTATAATTTTGCGCTTTCTCTAAAGAATTAAATGCTATTATACCAAAAATATAAAAAATAAATGAAAGAGTTGATTATTATTTAATTATGAATTCCTATTTCATTACAAGAGCTGCATGTTCAAATAATGGTCCATAAATGTTCTCAATAAAAAAAACCTGTCAATATTATGGTACTTAAAGTGTTAATATTTTATTGGTATTATACTTTCTTTTCTAGTTTATAAAAAATTAAATTAAATAATCCATTTCAGTATTTCATTTCTATAAAACGAGCAATGAATTTTTTTATGAAAATATTATTTATGTATTACAAGTCCAGTTTTTGCAGTACAATGTGTTTGTTATTACTTTAGATGCTATTTGATGTGTATATTGCTTGATCTTTTGAAAATAAAATAACAAAGCCTACCAATAAACAGAGTGTTTCTTTTTGCTTTTTAGTTGGAAAGCTATGTGAAATGATGACAAAATTTACTTATTCTTTAACTTTTTCTTATTCCAGTATATACTTATTTCAAGAAATTAAAAAAAAAAAAAATAGTGCTTCTTAAATAGCTTTATTTGTTCATTTACTTTATATATATATTTTTATTAGGAATAATAGAAATGGATTTTTGTTTGAATTTTTACTTTTTCTAAGATGTACTGGAATATTGATTTTCATGATAGCCAGCCAATTAGTTTTATGTTATAATATGTGCACATGATGTAGCTATTATTTCAAATACATTTCTTAGTTTTCTGTAATACAATATTTTTCTTGTTTTTCTGATTATAATCTAAGTGACCAACATCAATTTTAAAGTTTTCAGTTTTAGTTTAGTCATATTAATGTCCTGTTTTGAAGCAGCACAAGGCTATTTTGGGACAGACCTTGTAATTTTGAACCTTGGTCAGACAACGAGGAAGACCCCTGAGCAGCACCCCCTTTCCAAACTTCTGCACTTCTCTTGTGGGAGGATCTTGAACACTCAGTGGCAGATTTCACATACATTAGGCCCACATACATGGTGAATTTTTGGAGGAACCAAGTTTCAAATCTGGAACCCTGAAGCCAAGACCTTACCAACACAGCCCTATAAAACTACCAGAAGAAAGTTTCTGTCCGACTTTAATAACATTCAGTGAGAATTCTTCTACGAGACTGTGATAGTTAACCAGCTTTCAAGTAGTGAAAATTAACTTAATTAACACTGAATTTATTTGAAACTTGCTAACTAATTTGGAAACTGTAATTTAATGACCAGTATTAGTAAAGCTATGGAAGAACTTTTTAAAATCTTTAAGTATGTTCCTCCAGTAGATCAAGACTACTGTGTGCCATTCATGTCATGGATGGTTATTATACTATACATACTAATTCTTGCCTTTTGTCTTAGAACCTTGATGCTTATTTTAGTGATTCGAAAGTAAAATGTTATAATTTAACAGTTAGCAACTCATGTTTTGAATTTTATATCTTTGTAGAGTGAAGGCTGATCCACTACAGAAAGTATATTTACAATTGTAGACAACTATAATAATATCTTTTGTGTTCTAATAAACCCTAAGAAGTTGGATAATTGCCTTTTTTTTTTTAAGTCCAGAAAGCTTCATCTTTTTTTTTTTTGGGGGGGGGGGGGATGTTATTGAGATTGGTCTCCTGCACTGATAGTACTTATAAGTGATTAACAAAATTATCTTGGAATCCATCTCTGTGCTCCTTTTAGAAAATACTTTAAGTTTGTGTTAATATACAGTTGCCTGAGGCTGTAGCTTTCTTGTTGTATCTATACAGAGATTTAAGCAACTCATGTTTATTTAATTCAGTGTATGAAAATATTTCAACCCAGTCCAACTCATGAAATCATCACATGAAAATTTTAGTTCAAAAGTTCATATCAAAAAATTTATATGAACTTCATATAGAATTTTTAGTTCAAAGTAGAATAAAGAAAATAATAAAAAAATATGCAAAGCATTACTAAAATTTTTACAGGAATGCCTTTTGGTTTGGAATTTTTATTTATTACTTTAAAACCAATCCAGCCTTAAATGGCTGTTAAATTCTAGGCAGCTTTTGTAACATTTTGTATTTTCTGTGTCTTTTTATGGTGTTTATTTTTATTATTTTATAAGAATTTAGATTTTTTTTTTATCATGTTATTGAAATTGGTCTCCTGCAATCTCTCTCAGTGGGTCTTTCTTCAGAATCTTTGATGTTTGTAAGTAAAAATATGCTTAGAAAATCATCTCAACTTAAAAATGCTTAATTAAAATTGATAAATGACCATTTTGAATAGTAACTGAGATTATTAATTTTTAATTTTTTTTTATTGAATTTCCGACTTTAGAGTCACAGCAAAAATCTCTTCAACAAAAAATTAGAGAAAATTTTTTCCACTCAAAAAAGGAGTTGCAAATGTCTTTAGAAGGAGTTAAAGAAGCCTTTGCTGTATAAATTCTAATAATCATTGATATGAATTAATTAGCATTATTTTTTATTTTTCAAAGCATACAATCCAATATTGGTAATTTTTTTGTGTGTGCATTTCTTTTAATATTATACAGTAAATCCTCGACATCCGCATTCAAGTATCCGAAAGCTCAACTAACCGAAAAATTAGAAATTTTTTCTAAAAATTTCATATCCTCTGCCAAATTTAGCAAGACGCTGTTCCATTCACGAAAGCAATTTATTTCTGAATTCAACGTCCGCCCGCACAGAGGGGCATAGAAGGAGAAAAAAAAAGCAATATACAGTACAGTGACGCATAAGACTTGTTTTATGGGGGGGGGTTCAAAATAAAAAGTGAGAACCAAAGAGAGAAAAAAAGTTCCTCACCTTTCGCCGAAAACGAGATTTAAAAAACGAAATCACAACCAAAAAATAAAGGTTAGGACAGAATCCAAAAAAAAGGCTTCAATCTCCCCGCTTTTCCTGTCACACTCAACTATCCGATTCTTTCAGGTATCCGAATCGGCGCTTCCGAAAGCATGCCGGTTAGTTAAGCTTTTACTGTAGTTGATTTACATTTTCAAAGGAAACTCTAAATTTCACTTTACTATAATTTTACATTTATTATTAAATATCTTGAATATGCCAAATCAAAATTTTTGTTAGCCTGTTTTAATTATACTTTTTATTCAGAATTAATAATGCATTTAATTCTATTCTTTTATTTCTAATTTTTACAAAAATTTTATTTCCTCAGATCTGTTTGAATACAATCTTATTAGTGAAAACATGTTGGCCAACCTCGAGTCTTCAGCCAAACCTTTTCTGTGCAATTATTGTGGGAAAGGTTTTCGCTTCAAGGGTGATATGCTGCGTCATACTCGCATTCATACTGGTGAAAGACCTTTCAAATGTAGTATCTGTCAGAAGTCCTTCCGACAATCTTCCCATCTCAATCATCACAAGATTGTTCATTTCCGTGAATCATTCAGAACTTGAAGATTTGTTTTGAATTGTTAAAGTTCTTATAAAATAACTGCATATGACACTCTCTTTATAGTTTTTTTTCATTAATCTTTTATAAACTTTATCAAGCAAATTTTAAACTTTGCATGTCTTATAATGTCTGTATTGAGAGCTTTGAAACTTGAAATATCAACTTTAAACTGTACTGAACTGTGCTAAGAATTTTGACATTCACCTCAAAATTCCAGAACACTGTGGGGAGACATGCATGTTTTTCTGTTTCTTCATATTTATTATTTTCAGAATTTAAACAGTTCATTGTATTTTATTCTTAATAAATTAAATAACCTCTTTAATTTTCATAAAAAATGCATTTATAAAGTTTTTCATTGTTTAATCATATCAATATCTAGTCTGGCAGGGTTTTTAGGTTAAATAATTCATTCATCACTTTTTATAGCTTGAAAAAATTTGGAAAAATGTTGAAAATTGTGATATATATATATAATTTTTTATGGAATATTTTTTTAATGATATTGCATCATTCATTCTCCCTCAATATTATATCAGTATTATCCATTTAATTTTAAAATATAATTTGAAGCATGTTTCTTTTGGTTGTTGAAGCATTTTTAGTACCTTTTTCTTCACTGCATTATTTTAATGAGGATTTAGAAATAGTTTGCCAGTATGTTCCGAATTTTAATTGGAGATATTTTAATCTATTCACTTTTTGTGCATCATGTAGCAGTTTTCATAGCTTTAATTTTAATCTATCTGCAGTTTGTAATAAATGTATTATGATCTGCTATAGATGAAATTTTGAACCTACAAGTATTGCAATTATTAATAATAGAATTTATATATCTTGTTGACTTTCTTAACTTTAACTGAAATGAAATTATTGTTCTTTATGTTGTTAAAGGAATAGAATATTTTATTCTAAGTCCAAACATTTGTGAAAAAATTCAAAGTGTTTATATTTTAATCAAAATAATTTCTATGAAAAGTTATTTGAAATAAAATCTCTGTGAAACTGTTGCTTTGTGGATTGGCTTTTCTGATCTTTTGTGATTCTAGATTAAGTGATTGTATCTTCCTATCTTTATTAAAATGATTTAATATTTTGATCATACAGTTATTTTCTTTTTAGTATTGATAAACATTTTTTGAATTTTTTTTCCTTTGTTGAAGTATGTGTACAAATACACATTTCATGTTTAACAGGAGGAATCAAGTGATAAGTTTGGAATATATATACAAAATGAAGCAAGTTAAATTTATTTGTTTAAAATAAAAGTTTAGAAACATTTTACTTAAAAATTTTTCTTTGTTTAAAAATGGATTTATAGTGAGATGTTTGATATTCCATTTTCTATACTTGTCTTAAATGTCTTCCCATGTGTTGCTTGTTTTAATCCATTTTGTATTATTTCATAAAAAAAAAATGTTTATTTCTCTGAGTTCATTTTGTTTTTAGACAAGTAATTTTATGCATTGTGTTTTCCTGGTAATTTTTATTTCAGTATTAATTATTTCAAAATTATTAAAGTATGAGTAGGAATTGGGACATAAGAATTTGTCAAATATATTTGTGTATTTGACTTAATTAAAAAAAAATGAATAAAGTTTTTCTATAGAAAATTTTCTCTTTGGTTAATTTTTTGATCTTCCAAGTGTATATTTTAAGATAATTGAATATTGCCTTTTATTTTGAATATTATGATTGTACTAATATTTAAATTTATTATTTAAATATCTGTTTTGCTTTTCTTTTCCTGTAACCTGTCTGTTACATTGAGATCAAATGATTATTATAGCATGTTTAAATGTCCTAAAAGGGTTTTTTTCTTCATTTTTAAAGGAATCACTTGATTTTTGTATTCAATAAGATGTGAAGAGATGTTACGTCATCTTTTTATGGAAAACGAAAAACCGTTCTAAGTAAACTGAATAGAAAAAAGCTACTGAGTATCACATGCTTCACAGATATTATTAATTTAATCATGGATTAATATAAGAATTAAACTATATACTGGAAATCATCTCCATGTTTTAATAAATATGTCTGTTGGCACAAAACAAGCAATTCCTTTTATAACATAACTTTTAACATCCAATTCTCAACTTGTCTTTAAGTTCCTAAAAATCTTATCTGTGTTATCGCAACTTTAATTTCAATATCAATTGCATTAATTATTTGAGTACCAGACAATGCAGTTGCCTTGACTGTTCACTGGGATATTGTTGACACATGTCTTTTCTATAACAGACATGACACATTTCCCCGGAAACGCGGATTTCAGCTTTTTCGGGATCAGATTTTATCATTCTTAATTATTTTTATATAATATATTTAACATCTCAAGCACTTTTTGTAGAAATTTATTCGTTTTATTGTTCAATTAATCATACTTATTTTACATTTCGGTATTTATGTTTGGTAGAATTCATTATTTAGTATTTATGTTTAGTAGAATTCATTTTTTATGAAATTCGGCTTTTTTTGTTCCAACCCTGTGTCATGTTTGCTATAAGTAAAAGACACATTTCTCAATTAACGTTTTTGCTGCCATAAACCAAATAGTTATTGTGAAAGAATACCAATTACTTTCTCCAAAGGATGGATAAACATCATGAAAATATTTTTTGACTTGAAAACTGAGAAGTTCCATCATTCAGTTTCACACTTTTAGATCAGATTTTTTTCAGTTGCCTGTGGTATTCAAAGTTTGAAAAATTGCTGTATTTAATCTCTAAAACTGCCTTCAAACCAAAATTCAATTTACCCTTTCCTTTAGCTTCCAGTGGCTGAATGAATATTAATTTTAAGAGAATTGCCATTTTCTGTAACTCTTAAGAAAGAAAACGTGTGTAGTTGAAATTATTTACTATGCCAGTTTGCTGAACAATTAATTTGCATTTTGTTTCAGCAATAATTTTCTCAACAGCTCAGATTAGGTTGTGTTTGAAATACATATCTTATATTACTAGGACTGGAGGAGTAATCATTAAATGATAGAACTGCTGCATTATTAAATTTAATTGTAAACTGATAAAGCTTTTATTTCATGCATGTTTTTCCTTTATGTTTGCATGTTTTTCTAATATTCAGTAATCTGAGCATCTTTCATTTTGTTTGAAAAAGGTGCATCTTTCAACTTATATTTTATTCTTGTAATGTTTTTCAAATTGTCTTCGATTTTATATTATGCACAATTTTTTTTCAAATAAAAATGAAATGTTTTTTTTTTCATGTTATCTGTAGAATCTTATACATCTATAAAATTTAATATTGGAATTCAGAAGTTCTGCAGATATCTTTTCATTTATTTGTATTTAATTTTTACTCAGAATATAATTCAAAATTTTGCTTGTTAGTTCTTGAAATTTTTCTCATGTGTTACAAATTTTATATTTATTGGCAATAAATAACCATTTTCTGTACATCATTTAGGTATATAATTTCAATTTATGTTTGCTTGAATTTGTTCTTAAAAACAAATTCTGTCAGGAATACTATAACAATTCATTCTCTGCTCAAATTTCATTTTTTTATTGATTACAAAGTGTTTGTTAAGAATTTAATTTTCTTATATGTGAACAGTGTCTGTTTTTAAAATTTTAAATCCAACTATATGCAATATACTTAATTCTGAAAATTTTCTTTTTGTAGTTCTTCAAAGTGATCTGGCCAGTAGTAGATTTTTTCCAAACATTTCCAGTTTTCAGGGTCGAAAGTACATATGCAAACTTTGCGGTTACTGCACTGCTAACAAAGGTCATATGGAATGTCATAAAGTGAAACACACTGGAGAGCGACCTTTCCAATGCTCTATGTGTGGGAAAAGATTCTCACAGAAAAGCAGTTTAAACTTTCATACGAGAAGCATTCACTTCTACAGCAAGCTGAAAGAAATGTAAAGTTAAAAAACAAAGTTGTTTCAAAATGATTAAATCTTTATGAGCTTGTTGACAGTTTCAGAAGAAAAGAAATACTTTATGATTATATATGTTCACTATGTAAGGTATTGTTATTCAAGGAACAATAAAAAACTATGGATAGTAATTAAAGTATTCTGTAATCGCCTGATTTTTATGAATGGTGTGAGAAATGTTAATATCATATTAAAATTTCTGCTGTTGAACTGCATGTGTATTTTGAATGTGACTGACTGATTTTTGAATGCATTATTTGCAGACATTGTTTTAGAATTTTTAAAAACATAATATTTTGTTATGTATTTCAAAAGATAAGATTTCTTAAATAATTTTAAAATGTCAATTCTTTATTTTAATAATATGGTTAGCAATGTCAGATAATAATTAATAATGACGAAATAACTTGATTTTTGATTATTTATTTATCACCTTTTAGCCTTGTTGTAAATGGTTTTGCTATTAATTTTTTTACTTATTTTGTATTTTCCTAATAATTTTGCTTGTTATCTATTTAATTATATTTTAATTTTTAGTATGTTGTTTTAAATGCATGTTGAAGAAGTTTGTGCTTAAGATTTTCATATTTTACTTTTTCTCTAAAATTAATTGAAGTTCTTTTTAACTTGATTTCATTCATGATTATTGTTTTAAAGTAGCATGAAATCTAAATGCATTATTTACAGGCAATGATATTAAAAGGATTTTTTTAATATAATGGCAATGATTAAGAGCTATGTTCAGATGCATTTATAAACAAATCTTTTTTATACCATGATACTATTAGTTACTGTTAATCTAATTTCATGGGGGTTTTTTCTCCAAAATTTACTAGAATTGTTAGAAATCAAAGTTCATTACAAAAGGAAAAACTGATAATGAGAGGGCAAGTTTTTATTTTATTTCATTGAATATTAGGAGAGTTATTAGATTTGGAATTAAAAACAATAGCCATCTTAATAGAAGAAAAAATACTTCTGATGTGCATAACATTCATACTATTAGTTGAACAGTTTTTAACCCTCTGTTTCCTAAGGCCACTGAAATAAAGGGACCTGAAAATACTGGAATGTTCAAGCTCCTATCTCAAAGATAAGGAAAATTCACTTTCCCCCTCAAAAACCACAATGACAGCTGGCATTGTCCAAATTGTAAGAAAACTCCCCTCTTCCCCAAACACATCTGTGCGAGCCACTCTAACGAAGAAAGCACATGCTGCGGGTGTGAAATCAATCACACTTAACGAAAGGGGGTGGAAATTTCAGAGTGATATTTGTATGTTTCGGACGGCTATCGCCTTTTGCTTGAAGGGACGTATGGGACGGTCCCGTATCGATACAGTTAAACAAGCATGTGTTATCTTGGAAAGGTACCAAATATGTTTATACAAATGGCTTTAATAACCCAATTAATTAGAACAAAAAGGTATTTAGATTTGCTGACTTTTGAATTAATTTTAGATAACAATCGGCATAAGGATATTCAGATTTTCTCACAACACAGTCATCATAAATGCCTATGAATGCATTATACAGCTAAGGTAGAATCATAAATGATTATTTACCGATTATTAATTTACATAAGGATGAAGAAATTCCACTAATTTTCTTGGAATTTGTTGATATTGTTGATGATGAAAAAAATTCAAGTGTTAACTATGAACAAAATATGTAGCATTCTTTTAATATATCCATCCATATGCTTCACCATGCTGCTGTTGCAAAAAGTGTTAGGTTCACCCGACCATAGGTAGAATACATTTTCCATTTGATTTCCATCTTTCCATTCATTTTGTAAAAGGAAACAGCCAGCGTGAATGTATAAAAAATGCAGCCTTTTTTAGTTATGAAGTCCCTTCCTTTTTCTATGTTGTCAAATTCCTTGTAAAGTTATAAAAGTCTGAATAGTTATTAATAGATGTAAGAAAATTGGTGGTCCTATATTAATATTTGCAATTCCGTTTTTACTTAGTGCAAAGAACTTGAATGTTAATAAGAATTCCATTCAATGTATCATTAATTGCTGCATTTAAAACATATTGAAATTTCAATATCATGTTTCAGGAAGTCTTTCATAGGGTTTAATTTTTTAAAAGCTTAAGCCAGAATTCATTGCCATTGAAAACACACAGCTTAGATTTTGTGACATTTTATATATAAGACTGACATAATCACCTGAAGGAATGATGCAGTAGTTAAAACAATGATGCAATCATATACTCCTATTATAAACTGACCAAAATTACCTTCTTTTCTTTAAATTTATAATGCCATATTCATAAATATAAGAGCAACTATATGCTATAAAAATACGAAAAATATATGATGGAATGTATTCCACTTAAAAAAATTAGACAGTTGTTTTTAATGCTTAAAGAGAGGGACATTTTTGTATTATGCCTACTGCATCATTTGAAAATGTATTATCTTAAATTATTAATTATTTTAAATGTGTTATTTAGAATGAGTGAATTATCGTAAATGAGTTAGACTATGTTTATAAGTCTTTGAAATCTATGAAACTTAATAAACAGAGAACAGTAGAACATGATGGACTTGAAAAGAAGTCAGGAATTGAGCATTGTATATAGAATAATAATGCTAATAAATATTAGTTAAAATTAATACCAATTTAGCTTTCAACTTTATGGTTTTGTATTAAAATTTTTGAAAGACTTGATTTTTAATTTTTGGAAAGAATTGACTTAACTTTTTCCATTCTTTACTGCAAAAGCATACACTGATGGAAATAAAATTTTTGAAAAGTTCTTTTTTATTTTTTTCATAATTTTCTTATATAACTAATTTTGTGCATTTTCGGCAATTAGCTATTTTATGAGTTTGTATATTTCTGTTAATAAACAAAATTGTATACATACTGTAATGTAACTTTATATAATTCTAATAGTAAATGAAAGTTCCTTACTTTTAGCAGTTTTGTTTAATTATTTTTTTCAAGTAGTTAAATGAAATTGCTTAATATAATGTGCTTCTTTCTCAGATTACATTTTCTTTTGCAGTGTATGAAGTTGGCTTTTCAAATAATAGTCCCATACACATGACAAATATCTCTGTTTACCAAGATGGTAGATATGTATGTCTACTATGTGACTACTCCACTCCCAAAGGAAGCCACATGCGGGCCCACCATGTGAAACACACTGGAGAGCGTCCTTTCCCATGCTCTGTGTGTGGGAAAAGGTTTTCACAGAAAAGCAGTGTGAACTTTCATATGAGAAGCATTCATTTCTGTAAAGAACTTAGTGAAATAGGAAGTGTCTGAAAAACAATTGTTTTAGAATGGCTACATTATTACGAGCTTGTTAAAAAAAAAGGAGGCATTATAATATCAATTGTCTCATTATACAAAATGATTATATTTGAATGGAACCCAAAAGGGGGGGGGGGAGAGAAAAGAAAACCAGTGACTGATTTCTTATTTGAATTGATTTCACTGTGCAAATGGTTTCAAGAATGTTTTTCTAACTGTACTATAAATGTTTCCTGAATGTATATGAATGTTTTTTGTAGAAATTGAATGGAATTTTTAATGCAGGTTTTGCTGACCATGCTTTTTGGAAACTGTCAAAAAGTTAATTTAAAAGCATGCATTTCTCTAAGAATTTAAATTAATATCGTAGATAACGAAGTGTTCACAAATTAGATATGTTATTATTTTGAATAATATAAATTTATCAATTTCAGCTCAGTGACTGTCAATAATATTTTGAAGTTTATTTTTGATTAAATTGGGTTATGAACCTTAAATGCTGTATTCTATTCTTAAGTAATTTCTTCTACTTATATAAATAGCACTCCTTATTTATCACTTTTTTATTTTTGAGGTATACTTAGTATTTGTTGTCTTATATTTCTGCCGTACTGTTTTAGCAGTTTCTTGGTAAAGAAACTTTCTGGCTTTTTTTTGGAAATAAACTTAGTATGTATTTTTTAAATATGCTTATTTGAATATGAAATGTGGGTCACATTTTTGAATGAGCAAAATAAAATTTAAAATATAAAAGTTGCAATTAGTGAATTTTGTTTAAATTTATTTTTTGTATGTGTTATTGCTTCTTGAAACTCATTAAAAAATAATAAATGCATCATCAGATAAATTGGTACCCATTTTATCTTTGTTAAAACAGCACAGAACATTATTAAGTTCTGAAGAAAATGCGTCAAAACTACTCTTAACGAACAATTGTATAAGTCATAAAGTTGGACAAAAATTTAGAATTCTAACTAACTCTGTCAGTTAATTGTTACTTTCAGCCTATAGGAAAAAGGTATTTAAAGTTTTGTGCAATAAAAATAAACATTGAGATTGTCAGTGAAATTTTATATGATTTATATTTGCTTTTACCTTAAAAAAAATCTTAATATTGAATACAATGAAGGCTTTTATAAAATTTTATCATTTTATTTTGTTGTTAATATGAATTTTTTGAACTAATTGTTGATTTCTTGGCAAGTAATTAATTTTGCTTCAAAGGTTAGAGTGTACTTGTTGTCTTATTTTCATATTTGTTGGAGAAATTCAGTGAAAGATTTAGAAAAATGGGCAAGATTGACTTAAAATAAAAGATCTGTTATTGTATATATATTTGTTTGTGTTTTATAATATTTATTTTTCCCTTTTTGTTTATACTTATATTTTCTTTCCTTTGGATCAATTTTTTCATTGGTTTTTGACATTTTGTTGATTACGAAATGTTTATTTTGATTACGTAGCTTATGCTTGTGATATGATTGTATCTCTTATATATATATATATATTATACATATGACTTTTTATCTACTAAAGATAATAAATACTATATATATATATGATGTGCTATGGAAATATTGATCACTGAATGGAATAAATTTTTAAGAAATGCATAGCTGAAGAAATACTTGTTGGGCGAGGAACAATATAAAGGGGCTAGTGTTTATGAAAGTGAGATTAAGTTATTACAACTTGCAGTTTTTTCATTGATATTTCTTCTTATTAGTTGACACAAGCACTTCTGAAAGTTTAATTTCTGTAAATATCCTAGGTTTCATTTTGTAATTTAGTTTATAAGTTCATTCTTTGTCTATACTTGTTGGAACTGTATTAACCTATATTTCTATATTAATAAAGTAAATTTTCTTAAGATTATGTGCTTCTTTTTTAAAAAACATTTTCTTTTGTAGTGCATGAAGCTGGCTTTTCAAATAATAATCATTTGACCCATATCTCCACTTTCCAAGGCGGCAAATATGTCTGCCTACTCTGTAGCTACTCCACACCCAAAGCAAGCCATATGCGTGCCCACCATGTAAAACATACAGGAGAACGTGCCTTTCAGTGCTCCGTGTGCGGGAAAAAATTTTCACAGAAAAGTAATTTGAACTTCCATGTGCGAAATATTCACCTATCTAGAATGTTCAGTGAACTGTGACTTCCAATCTTACAGAATTGTTGAAGCCATTATAAGTTTGCTGTTTGCTAGAAACAGACATTCCAAGGTATTTTAATTTGACCATACATAACTTATTCTGATTTAACAGAGAAAGGTTCCAGATATATGTTGAGTGACAAAAGTGGCTGGTGTAATATATATTTTTTATTTTATGGATGATTTAAAATTCCAGACTTAGTTAAATATTGTATAATTTAGAAGAGAGAAAGTTAAGTGTTTATAAGTTTCTAAAGCAGCAGTTCCCAACCTTTTTGGTTGTGTGGACCACCTGTTGTGTAAAAAATATTTTGAGGCTCATCAACTAAATATGCAAATAAAAAAAATACAAACACACACATATATATATATATATAGGATTGCCTTTTTCAAGTTTTATTAAATTTAATTCTATGTACAATTTTTATACATTTTAAGTCATAATTTGATTATATTTTTATGTTAATTTATTGGTATTCATATATTATTTGATTTCACATTATTTAGATTATGGCTAAAATTAAGGTTTTTGCAAAATTTACAAATTTGGATCTTTGTTTTGGTTTAGAACTTAATGTTTTGACTCTTTATCTATTAAAGATAATATTTACTATATATATGCATGTATATGTCGGTAATTAGTAAAGCTCACTGTAAAAGGATTAAAAAAAAATGGTTTATTAAGCAAAAAAATGAGTGATGACTCTTGAAGCTCCACTGACTTGGACTCTTGACTACCATTTTGGTGCCCACTAATACGCTATCCGAGGCCCACAAGTTGGGAACCGGTGTTCTAAAGAATAATAGTTTCATAATTTTTTGCAAAGTTAAAAAGATAGAAAATTTAAACATTTAATGTATTGCATGGAAATATTTTTAATGCCTTTTGGATTGTAAAATTCTTTTTAGGTTCATACATTTAATGTAAAGCATAAAAAAATTGTTTTAAATAATGAAATTTGACAATGCTTTATATTTAACAAAAAATGATGATGGATGTACTTCAGCTTATCTTTAATTTTTACTTTTAAATCATTTTTACTATTTATGTAGATAATTCATCTACTGTTTTTCTACTTTTCTTGCCAGTTGGATTATACTTAAGAGTTGTGCAGAATTATTTACACCTAATCTCTCTCCACTAAAACAGGTTTGAGATTACCATTGAAGTTATATGTAAAATTTTATTACTTTGAAAAGTATTTAAGGAATTATGCTTATATTTTATTCAGCATTGTATTTTTGAAGTGAATAAAGCCATGCTTCATTTTCCAACTTTGTTTATTTGAACCCTTATTTAACGCACCACTCACAGCAAATTTTGAAATTAAAAAAAAAAAAGATGTTTTGATTTCTTTATTAATTTATCTCTTATATTTTCATGAGAAACAATTAAGCAAAAGCATTTATTGATATTTTTTATAAAATTATAAAATAATTAATCTTTGTAGTTCTGTATCTTTTTTCATGTCCATCAATTGCTCAGCATTTATTTCATTTTTATGTTATGTGTGCTTTAATATATTTTCTTTTATTTATTCAAAAAGAGATTGAAAAACTAACTATTTTCTGAAAATTTTATTTTAAACTTTTTTAAAGTTCCAAATACTGAAAATGTTTCATTTAAAATTTAACTATAACGATTTGGCTAGAATTAATTTTAAAAAGGAATGTTTGTGTAAAATTATGTTTTCATTCTTGAATAACTATTTTGGAATTCCTAACTTTCTGTTGCAGTGAATTTATTAAATTATTCACATGTTGATTATAGTTTACAAGGGTTAAGTGGATAGTTTTCTTAGTTAAGACTTTAAAATATTATGGACAGATTTACCAGTTGTATTCATTTTGAATAAAAGTGGACAAGAGATGGATATACTCATCTTGTGAACTTAAAAAAATGAACTCTTGTTTGTCAAAGACCCTAATATTGCATTTAATATTATAAAATTATTCATGCTGGTGCATTTCCATTTCCTTTCTTTTTATGTCATTAGTATTTCACCTAAAGAATCGGCTTTAATTTTCATGTAGGCAAAATGCTTTCTATATGGTTTGTGGTAAGAATTCCATCTGTTGCCTTAAATCATTTGAAAATTCTACTTATTGCACTAGTTTTTCTCAAAAGTGATATTTGTAATCTGAGAAAATTTTAATACTAATTTTATTTGTACTAATTTATGTGTAAATCATTTGTTTTGTATTATGTAGCTGAACTTCTGTTTATTATCTTTAAAACATGAATTTTGGTAATTTCTTGAAACTCATCACAGTTGATAAAAACTGAATTAATTTCAGTATAGAACTTCTTGTTTGTTTTCCAGTTTACTTTTGAACAAAATGATACACACATTGACATCTTAGGTGGCTAACACCTTGTTTTTAGCTAAATCTTTCACTTTTTGCACTCATCTCTGATAAGTACTAATTACTGCATGTCGTGAGCAGCTGACTAGATGTGCAGTTTTCAGAATGATTTTACCCATCCATTTTGCAATAAAAATCTGTCCTTTATCAATGTCCGATGTCAAATTGGGCAATCATGGTGGCCGAGAAAATACAATCCAGTGGAGCCAATAGTAACATCATGGTAATTTCTGACATTACTGATGAAATGAGTTGATATTCCACCTTATTAGAACCACATTTGTGTGTAAAATACTGGAGGAACACTGAAAATATATCTTGCAGAAAATTGCTAGATGTGTGCCATGCAACCTAATATATGATCCTACTAAGTAATTATGTGCAATGTCAACCCAAATATTAATGGAGAATCTTTCTTAGCAGGCATGTGATTTCTTGCATTTTCACTTGTGTATTCATTTGTCTGTAAACTGTTGGAGGAACACTGAAAATAAATTCTAGAAAGATATTTTGCTGGAAGATGCCATATGTGCAGCGATGCATTTGAGTACATATATGGTCCAACTAAATTGATGTGTACTGTGTCAGCTCATCAATCCATGTTTTCATGCTATGTCGATTATCATATGCCCAAAGATGAGAATGGAGAAAAGTTAAAACATGCCAAACATGTACTTTACTTCATCACGACCTTCTACCACCTCAACAGGTTATTTCCACATACACATACCATTACAAAAATAACTTATTTTGGTCCTCTCTATCTGTCTTTACATTTTCTCCGAGTATTTTAGAGTTGCTCTCTGTATCACTCAGCAGTTTTGAAGTTTAATGCTTAAATATTTTAGTTTTTATTTCATGTATGTTTCATGTCAGCATGTATGTTCAATTGGATGAGAATTTTTTTGTCCATTTTGCATTATTGTTAATTATTGCAAAAGATTTTCCGTTTTTAATTGTTTACTTGACAATTTTCCCCTTTTTTTGCAGCATTTTCTCATGACAGTTTTATGAAACCTTATACAATCATTGACTGTATGGTTGGCAAAAAGTACATCTGCAAGCATTGTCCATACTCATCAGTACGACTTGATAACATGAAAAGGCACCAGCTGAAACATACAGGAGAGCGTCGTTATGGTTGCTCCATCTGTGGGAAACGTTTTGCTTACAAAAGCAGTTTGAATCAGCATCGTGTTATAGTTCATTTTGAAATTTCAAAGTTTTAATAAAAACACATATTTAATGAAACTGCTGGTGCTAATAGTGTTTTCATGGCATTATTGTTTTCTGGAAACAATTTGGAATCATAGTCTTATAATTGATTATAAGATTACAATATTAAAAATGAAAAATATAAGCAATTAATTTTTTTCTTATAAAACTGTTCGGTGTTTAAATTAAATCCGTTCTCATTTCCTTCCTTGTTTAACTATCTCAAAGTGCTCTTCTGGTTCAGAAATCATCACCAACTTTTTTTAAAATGAGTTATTTCAGCAAATTAGACTCAATAAGGCATTCCATCTAAGTGTTTTCTCAAGAAATATGAACAAGAATGACCTAGGCTTTTTTTCTTTTTTTTCCGCTTTTCCTATATAATGGTCTTGAGTGAGTGAAAAGTAATTTTAACAAATATAACAGAAACATGAAATTTTTTTAATTAAAGAAATTGAATAAATTCAAATAGAATTCTGGACTCTACTTTCAGTTAGAAACTACTATCTTACTTATTTGAATAAATCAATAATCTCAAGGTAAAAAAATTATTCAGGGAAATATATTTTATCTGTGGAAATCCTTCATTCAAAAATATGATTAATTTGAATATGTGTAGATAACAAACTGTAATGAGATTCCAAGAAATGATAACGAAGTAACTTTTTAATAACGTCAAATTTTGCTTGCATGCTTTTCTTTGTTGATATTCTTTAAAACGTAGCTATCGGTTATTGCATTCTGGCCTTTTCTGAATATTCCCCTTTTTTTTTGTAGAACTTACTTATATTATTAATAGTTGTTTTATTTTTAAAACAATATTGTAAATATTACTAGAAAAGTTATTATATCTTAGTATCTGAAGAAGTGCTCACTTTCTGTATTCAGATGTGTTTTTTTATAGCTGTTTGTTGCATATTTCAGTAAAACAAAATTGAATTATTTTAAAGGATATAATTGGTCAAAATATTGTATTGCCAATGAATTTATTATTTAGTTGTTGTTTGATTACTTTTTAAGATAAATTCTTTTAAATTTCATATTTGTTCCATTTCATAAATTAAATTTCATATAGGTTCACTACTTTTGATTGCACAAGATTTAATAACTGTATTACAACTAAATTGTAATTGTAACTAAAGTTACCAATAATGTGAAATAACTAGTAAAATAGTTAAAAATAAAAGTAATCAATAATTTTAAAAAATACATCTATAATCTTTATGATCGATAACCTCAAAAGTTATCAATAATGGTGTTATTGATAAAGTAAAGGTTGAATGAAAGGAAAAAAATTATTGATCTTTTTGGATCGGTATTTCTTATTACTAATTTATCTTGACTGATGAACCCTTGAGTAAGCATTCCATTGCACCCATATAACATTAAAATTTATTAAGAATTCAGCATTTCCATTAAATGCATACATGTTTAATATATGAATGTACAGAATAAATAATAGAGAAACTGAGGGGATTTTCTTTGTGTTCCTTTGAGCGTAATTCATATCAAAATCACCTCGGTGTCTCCGTCTGATGTATCTGAATGATGCTCACAGCAATAGCTCGAGTGCTGAGGCCAGAGTCGTAAGGGCTATCACCGGCCACGGCCCAACCCCTCCCAAAGAAAGCATGCACTCCTTTGAGTTCAAGACAAAAGAGGAATAATTTCTTTTAGAAACTTTTCCTGGAAGGTGTATCTCTTCATTCTGTTGGATGAAGTGAAAATTCAGTTCCACAATTTCTTTATTGATATTTATGTTTGCAGTTAATTTGCTTTCGTTGATTCCCAATGATTTGATCTTGCTGGCTGAGAGAAATTGACCCCAACTCCGGCAAAGAATTTATCAAGATAAGCTTTCGAAATTGAAGGTTTTCTATCACATGCCTTGCTTTCTGTTTAAAAATAATTTCTTTTCCTTTTCTTTTTTCCTTTCATGAAATGGAAAAATTCTTACAAGTATTGTGCACATAAAACTAAAATCCACAGTTTCTGTTTAGTTAATCATTCTGTTTTAATGAAAAGATCTACATGGGATTTAAATAGATCCTTATTTTATTAGTTTTGTATTTTACTTTCTTATTGTAGAATTATCTCCTAGATCATTTAAATACTTTTCAAATGCTGATGCAAAATGCTTCATTTTTTAAATGTGCCCTTATACAATGTGCCTACGTCAATGAAACATTCTGGAGAACATTCTCAGATTGGTTGTACACATAACGTTTTACAGTGTTTGGGAACCTTGGCAGAGCCGGCGGTAAATTTCTGTCCATACGAGGGCGACCCTCTTACTCATTAAAATAAATACCTACAAATGATAATATTGAGACAGGGTGCGTACGGTCATGAAAAGTGCTTAGAAACTGCTTATTTTTTATTTTCGTTTTAGAAGGCCCTTAAAAGTGCTTACTTTTTATTCAAAGTTTGTATAAAGTGCTTATTTTTTATCATGGTGCTTAAAAACTCATTATTTTTAAGAAAATGTTATGAGTTTCCGAGCAAGAACTATTTTATGTATAGAAGTAATTGAAATTATTGATTTAGCATTCTGATTTTGTACCTCAAAATCTTGCTGCATAAGTATTTTTGATTTATTTTTCTGCATGTAGAAATGTTTTCCTACAACAAATTAATGAGAATATATTCTAGTCATGACCAAATTTCTCTCCTGCTTATTTTATTACTTAAATCGTGTTAAGTTAAAAGAAGGAAAAAAAAAAAAGAGTTCTTACTTTCCCCCTTAAGGTGCTTAGAAAGTGCTTACTTTTTTTCTACAAATTTGAGTATGCACCCTGTGAGAAGATTCAGTGAGATAAAGCCATACAACAGTGGCATTTAACTTTTGTCTGATTGATCAATTAATAGGTATGCAGTGGCAGCTCGTCTATTGGGGTTGCAGCACTCCCTGAAATTTTTTTAAAACTTATATTTTCGTTTTTAATCTTATTCACTTACTTTTTCACTCTCAGAGTTCCATGACTTAAGAAAATTAAAAATAAAGTAATAAAAAATTGAAAAGAGACAGAAAATGAATCAACAAGAGAGAAGCAGGTCTGAGCTGCAAAGCACCTCTGTCCCCCAAATTCGCTCATCAAGCAGAAAATCCAGAGAGAAAAAGCAATCCTTTCTCCTTTTACCTTAGACAAGCTATGGGCTGCCGGCCTAGCAGCTGTGGCTGGCATGGAGCCAACTGAACGAGAAAAAATGCTCTTTTTAATTTATTTTTCGTTTTTTCCTCATTCCCACACAAAGTGGCAATCTCATTGGCTGTTTATGGGTTTCGGTTTGTGTTGCGTTGGCAGAAACACATCCAGTTGATTGATTATTTGCTTCCTCTTGATAGAAGGGTAGATTTCTTTTGAAGAAGATATTCATTTTTGGAAGAGTGTTATCAAGTGAAGTGGGCGAGGAGGGAAGTGTGTATGTGGAACTCTGGGTGTTTTTTCTTTGTCAGCTGAATTGTCACATCAATATTCACTTAACTTTTTATTAGTAAAACTAGTAGTATATGCTGGTTATTTAATTTATTTGAAAAGCAGGAAATTTCATATCTGGTTTTGGAATTAAAAAATTTGGCCTATTCAAAGTTAAAGTAGCTTTTTAAAAATGTGTTCTCTTGATAAATATCTTGCAGCACTCCTCGTTTCTGAGCTCACGAGCCGCCACTGTAGGTATGGCTAGTATCCCTGCATGTCTTGGCTTGAAATCTAGCCTTCTCCCACTTCCCTCCCCTTGTGAATTATGATTCTGGTGACTAATCAGCGAATGGAAGTCTTTCTTCTGTTTGCCTGGTCACATCACATATTATTACAAAAACTGGCTTCTAGCCACCTTCTGTAATTTAGATTAATATAAAGAGAATGTAAGCGTTTTATATTCCGAGAAAACATATAAAATATAATTTAATTTCATAACAGGCCTCATTTTCCATGGATAAAAATAAATATGTATATTTTTTTATTCCAAGCCAGTGATCCCTCCTTGGGCCACGCGGATTTTGCTCTCCTATTTTGGCGAGAATGAATCTTGGTCAAAATTTCTATTTTGTAGAGTGTTCAATTAAAATGTCTATGCAAATTTATTCTATGCTATTCTGTTATTCTTTGTATTTTTGAAGTTCTGTAGAATCCAACCAATTAAACTCCAATATAAACACCCTTTTTCTCGCCAACTTCTCAGAAGAGAAAAATGGAGGATTACTTTGAAAATTATTTCATATTTTTGTTTTAATTATATTCCATATTAATCACATTTTTGTAAAGAGAAGTATTAGATGTGATTTGTCCTGATTGTGAGATGAGATAAGGATTTGAGGTGATGAGATTACTTCATTGACTGAAAAACAGTTTCACATGCTATGCTGCACAATAAAACAGGGAATGTTATTTAAAAAACTCTATATTATTTAATTTCTTTAACACCACACACCAATTTATGTGACGGAATGAATGGTCTGAAGAAAATAAATCTATTAAAACTAAATGTTTTTCCAGATGGGAGCTAGTTATTTTCATTGAGCATATTTAATTTTTCTTTCGTTCAGAGCATAATACATGGTGTCTGAGAATTGTTGGACATATTTAAAAAATAATGTTGCAACTACTTTTTTTTAATGAGAGTGCATTTTAAAAAGTTTTTTTCCAGATAGGTAACACACCGTTACAGTGGTCTAGGTAGTCATAAATTACTGAAATTCTCCAATTTTTCAGAGCCATTATCTGCGAAAGTATTAAAGCTGGAAGAAAAATAAAAGCATGTATTTGTAGCGAATTTTACGGTCTTTAATTTGTTAAATAATTCGAAAACTGAAAGGTTTTCTTGAATATCTCGAAAACTGGAAAAAAGGAAACCAGAAAACGCACATTGGCTTCTGCTGATCGGTGTCCATTACGTATGGAAATCTCTCGCTGGCAAATTTAGAACATCGTAATGGTACACCACTTATCTGAAGAAAAAACTTTTTAAATGTGCTCTCATTTAAAAGAAAAACTGTAATTGTAACATTATTAGTTTTTTTTTATTATTATTAATTTTTGAAATGTATCTAACAATTCTTGGACACCTTATACTTAACTCCTTTTTATTGATTATAGATTTTCTTTTGGTGTTGTAGTATAGTAGAACTATGTTTTAATCAATATTTTATAAGCTGGAAAAATTCATTTCAGATTCAATAAAACTGTAATTTAGTTGAGTTTTCTTGGCTCTTCTCTTCTGAAATGAAAATGTAAAAATAGTTTTTTCATTATAGGTATGTGAAACATAAAGAGTGATATAAGTTAGATCATCTTAGTTTTTAAAATGTCATTTTAAGTAGGGTGGTTTGTGTAAAATTAGTTTTAAGTATTTATGAAAATCAGAAATAAGTTAAATCTATTAGAATTTCTCTTAAATATTTTCAAATCAAACTTCTGTGTAAATCAAGGTTTTATGAGACTACAATACATCATGTATTTTTATAACAAAATATTTTTTGGTTAGTTTTGTGTTATAACATCCTTTTGTGTAATATCTTTTTTCTTTTCATATATATATGTATAATAATATAAAACAAAATATAACCTGTTATATATGAACATACAATAATGTTGTAAGAAATTATTGGTTATTTTATTCCTGCATTTATTAAGGAGATAATTTTTACTTCTTTTGATAATATCTTCATAAATGCTATAGTTTTATAATCTGATAAGTACTTTTTAGTTGAAACGACACTTATATAGTTTTTCTGTTTGATCTTTTTTATTATTAGGTAGCACATTAAAAAGCTACCAAATTAGATTTAAATAAGAAAATGATTTTTAATTAACATATGAGAAATTATATATTGTGAGACAGATATTCCATTCATCATCATGGATTCATTATCATGTATTCCATTTTCTGCATTATTATTGCTTTAAAAGAGAAATTGTACAAATAGAAACTGTATTTTATTTTATTTGCTACATATGTACATTTGTAAATGATTTTATTACTTAATGAAATTATTTTTTTTCCATTTTCTTTGCTATTATCCTTTTGTAGAAATATAATATTTTCTTTCTTCAATTGTTTTTTTTTGTGTGTGTGTGTGTGTGTGTGTGTGTCTCCTGCTGCAGTGATAATTATCTTTTATTTTTCATGCAAAATTATCTTCAATTGAAATTATGCTAACCTAAAGTTCCTTCTTTAAAGTTCAATGTTTTAATTTTTTTTTTATAACGTGTGATGTATTTAATGAAATTTTTTGTCTCGCATATCTGAAATAAGTGACCCATTTTTCATGGTATTAACATTTCTCCCCTTTTTTCAGCATTTTTTCATAACAATTTGATGAATCCTTATACAAGGGCTGGCAAAAAGTACATCTGCAAGCATTGTCCCTATGCATCAACACAACATAGCAACATGAAGCGGCACCAATTAAAACATACAGGAGAGCGTCCATATGGTTGCTGTATATGTGACAAGCGTTTTTCTGATAAAAGAAGTTTAACTCTCCATTCTATTAAATGCAGTCATTGTGAAATTGCAAAGTTTTAAGAAAAACACATATTTAATGAAACTGCTGGTACTAATAGTGTTTCATTGTATTATTGTTTTCTGAAAACAGTTTTGGAGTCATAGTCTTATATTTGCATTATGGCATTTTCTGAAAATCCATTATTTTTCGTAGAAGTTTCTTTTATTATTATTACGACATAAAACATAGTAAATATTGCTAGAAAAGTTATCTGTATGTTGCATATTCCAATAAAACAAAATTAAAGTATTCAAAAGATATAATTTATCAAAATATTGTGTTGTTAACGAAATTAGTCTTAGTTTTTGTGTGATTACTTTTAAACTCTTCCTTTAAAGATCATCTCTTTTAAATTGCAAATTTGTAATTTCCACAACAATACTGTATCTGCTTATGTGATGAAATGAATGATGTGAAGAAAATAAATGTGTTAATACTAAATGTTTTTCCAGAAGGGAGCTAATTATTTTCCATAAGCCATGTCTTAGATTTTCTTATTTTTCTTTCAAAACATAACATTTAGATCTTTTTGTATTGACTACAGATTTTTTTTTGCTGTGGTAGTATTGTTGAACTATGTTTAAATCAATATTTTATAAGCCGGAGAAATCCATGTCAGATGCATTAAAACTGCAATTTTGTTGAGTTGGCTGGGTTCTTTCTTCTCTTGTGAAATGCACTATGTAATAATAATTTTTATGTAAACATTTGAAGCATAAAGACTAATACAAATTAGATAATTTTAGTTTTGATTTAGTTTTGAAAATGTCCATTGTAGTAGAGTGATTTAAGTGAAACTAGTTTTAAATAGATATGAAGGTCAGACATATCAGGAATATATTATAATTTCTCTTATATCTTTTCAAAACAAATTTCTTTTAAAATAAAAGCTTCATGAGACTAAAAAAGATATAGCATTTTTTAAAATGCTTTATAATTTTTTGTTAGTTCTGTGTTATAGAAACCTTTATGTGATATCTTTTTTTTCAATTTTTTTAATGCTTTAAGAAATAATTTAATATTTTCTACCTGTAATTTTTTTTAAATGCTATAATTTTACTTCTTTTGCGAATCTTCGTTAATACAATGGAATCAAAATCTGATAGACTTTTTAGTTGAAGTGGTATTTGTATAGTTTATTTTCTATTAGTTTATTAATATTATTGTTGAGTAGCACAGTAGAAAATTACCAAATTTCATTTAATTAAGAAAATAGTTTTTAATTATCATATTACAGATTATATATTGTGAGACAGAATGCAAATCATTTAATTCTGTATTATTATTATGTTTTAAAAGAGAAAATACAAGCCCGTATTAACAGAATAAATTGTCAGTAATCACAGATTAAATTGTTTGAATAATAGTTGTTGTGATTTTATTATTAGTGTTTTGATATTTTATGGCTTTCGGAGTTATTTATTTATTTATTTTTGTTTTGCTGCTTGTGTATATTTGTAAATGAATTTTTTACTTAATTGAATTATTTTTCCTTTCTGATTTCTTTCTTTACTATTATGCTTTTATAGAAATATGATGGTTTCATTCTGCAGTTGCTGTAATTTTCTCTGCAGGAATGATTATCTTCTTTTTTTTCATGCTAAATTATCTTCAGTTGAAATGAAGCTAACTTAAAGCTCCTCAGTTTTAGATTAGCTTAAAGTTCATTATTTAAATATTTTAATTTTTGTTTGTTGTTTATAATGCATGGCAAATTGAATGAAAATTTCTTGTCTGACATAAGATATAAGTTACCCATTTTTCATTATTTTTAATTTCTGGCTTTTTTTTCAGCATTTTCTCACAGCGATTTGGTGAATCCTTTTACAAGAACTGGCAAAGAGTACATCTGCAAGCATTGTCCTTACGCATCAGCACGACTTGACAACATGAAACGGCACCAATTAAAACATACAGGAGAACGTCCGTATGGTTGCCTCATCTGTGGCAAATGTTTTGCTTACAAACGCAATTTGATACATCATCGTGCTAAAGTTCATTTTGAAATTGGGAAGTCTTAAAACACTTGTTCAATACAACCACTATTGCATGTATTATTTTTCTTACATTATTGTATTCTGGAAACAATAAGGGTCATCCTTCTTTTAATTGATTAAAAATGAAAATAATAATAATCCCAATGGGGAACTTCAACATTTTTTAAAAATTTTTCTAATCAATTGAAATTGCTTTGAAATGAACAATAACATTTAAAAAAAATTCTAGGCAGTTTTATTTTGCAATCAAAGTTTGCCTCTCAGATGACACAGGAAAAACGATCCATTTTGGCGCGAAGCTGGTCTGATGTCACTTGTGCCCAAACAGGGGAGAGCTCTTGTTCACTCACTATAGAGATTTTGCTTTTTTTCCTATATTTTCCGACTGCTGAAACAGATAAAATAATGTCGAAAAGATACAAGTATTGTATTGTTCCTAAAATGTGTTAATACAATTATAATGGTGCCCGATGTGTAATTTATCTATAAAAAATTAATTAAATTTATATATCATGAAGCACAGTAAAAAACAGCCTTGAACTCGATATCCATTTTGCTTTGAATATAAGTATAAGGTGAAATTTTAATTATCAATTTTAAAGGAAATAGTTAAATTTAATTAGTTTTTTCCCTTCTATTTAATTACATGGAATTTATTTTTTAACCCTTTGAAGGGCGGTGGCACAGAGGCTGTCCTAACTTCTTTAAGATTTTTTTTAAAAAAAGAAACTTGCTCTTGTTATATTACTGCTTATATTATTTCCAGGGATATTCAAATGTTTCTTATATTTTTTTAAAATTATAGTACCATTCAAAATTAATTAGAATATCTATACTTATAAAAGGCAATGTTTGTTTGTGTGTGTGTGCGTGTGTGTGTGTTTGTCTGCGATGTCCAGACGAATCTATCGCACTTACAGCCATGAAATTTGGCACACAGGTAGTCGTAATGGTGACTGAATGCACCTCAAAGCCGAAATTTTAAATTTTAATCTAGAATTTTTTTTATTTAATGTTTTGTGTTGTTTTGGTTGATTTTTCGCACTAATTTCTCAATAGAATAGTTACAAATAAGTTTACGATAAAAATATATACACCATCGGAAAGAGCACGCGATTTCCGTTCTAATGAAGTTAGTTTTGAATTTCTAACGTAATTTACTGAATTTTGAGAATTTTTTTAAAAATTGTCACTTTCTCCTTATATTTTTAACTGTCAATGTTTTTTCCATCGCATCCAACGTTCTAATAAACCTATGATTTTCAGTTTTTTTATGGTAACAACAGAGGTATTTATCTCTCATTTAAAACAAGAACGGTTAAAATATCTTTGTCCGTTCGTTCTTAATAATTTTTTTTCTTAAAGGGTTAAAAAAATTCTTTTCGAATGAAGTTCTTTCTCCGGAACGGTGATTTTCTCCCTGGCTACGGCTAGCGCCATCTGTTGGAATTATTCTCTCCTCAATTTTTAGCATGTTTTGCTAGGAATAATTTGAAATCATTTCGTTGGACGCAAGGGTTTAGTCGTAAATTAAGCAGTGCTGGAAGATTCTGACATGGGTGATAAGTTGGCTTTGCTGAATTATGAGAGAATTTTTTTCGTGATGAGCTAAAAGAGTTTCTTTACCATCTGCGTAAAATGTGCCATAGCTTTTCACGCAAGCTCCAGGGGGGTGACGAAGGGGGTACTGTCGTGACCTTGAAACGTCACGGTATTGTGGTTTGAGACTGTATTACATCAGCATAACTTAGATACACCATTGCTGTATATTAAAGATTTTCACGTTGCAATTTTTTTTTTATTATTGTTTTGGAATAACGTACTCTGTACTGCTTTTCTACATGTCATTATCGCGGGAAAATCAATGTGTATCTTTTGTTTTGATTTTGTTTCAAAACTTTTTCGTGTCATTGTGGGCGATTTTTTTTTTCATGTTTTTGAAGTCCTGATTCCACGGGCAACGCCGTGCGCGTTCTGCTAGTCTTAAATATAAGTTTAAATTCATGAAAATCATTTTCATTTGTAGTGTAAGAAAATAATTCACAGAATTTTTGATGCAAAATAAATCATTTAGATTCAATGAGTCTATTCAAATCAAAACCAGTCTCCAAAAAGTCAATTTACTTATCAATTATTACAATTGAAAAAAGGTAGATAAATTTATCTCACTGCACATCTAGGTTTGTCCATTTGTGCTTGGTAGCCCTTAAATTCCTAGATTAGTCGCATTTGGTCGTGTTTGAATATTATTATAAATTTATATAGGTTTCTTTATGTAAGTTATTTTTACTGGATTTTTTTATATTAATTTCTATTAATAATATCTTAAAATTAATACTTGTACGAAGGAAATAATTTATATTCTTCATAGCAGAGTAATATAAAACTATATAAAATGAAATTAATTTTTCAAAGGAACATGTATATTTAAAAAAAAATGCAGTACCTGAATTTATTTTGAGCGGAACTTCTGAAATAAGTATATTCCTGGGGGGAGGGGTTATTTTTTTATTTGGGGGGGGGTGTAGGCATACAAAATTTCACAGATCATGCAAAATCAGGCACTTAGCTTTTCATTCTTTTTTGTGCGATAGAAATCATAGCGTGTTCTTGGAATGTCAGAGGGCCCCTCTTCAATTTATTGCTTTCTGTTGCTTTTGAAAACCTACCCGTTTTTCCTAGAGCTTTGCTCCGTTTACTGAATGCATTGAAGGGAAGGTATGAACAGCTTTTCTTATGAGGTAATTTAAGAGCTGGCATTTTGTGTCCAGTTTCTTTGCCATCATTGTAGAATCAATCCTTGGCAAATTATACGATTTACCTTGTACTAAACCAATATCCATTATGAAATTAAACGTTGAATAGTTGAAAAGCCAAAAACTTCACTTCTAAAATGTAAGCTAGTACAAACGCCTTGAATCAAAACATAGTACAAAAGTAGCAAAAGAGAAGTATGCGAGGGAAGGCACATGTGACGTCAAAATCTACTCTGCCAATGATAGTGCATTTCGGATTGCATCATCATTTCTGCTATTTCATTGTATCTTTCTCCCTCAATATTTAAATAAATATTTTTTTAAAAAAATTTAACTTGCATATTTGAAATGAGAATGATTTTTTCTATAAAAACGGATTGCTTTCACACGTTTTTAAAAAATGCTGAAGTTCCCCATTAAATAAAGAAATTATTCTGAGAAATATATTTTAACTATTGAACAGTGTCATTCATAAATTTGAATAATTTAAATTTATATAAATCACATCATTTAAGGATGAATTTGAGGCACTTTTTAAACTTAAAATTATAATTGAAATAAAAAAAATGATATGAAACTTGTATTTTACTGACATCAAATTTTGTTTAAATGCATCTCTTTGTTAATATTCTAAAGATAGCGATTATAACCTAAAGCATTTTAATATTTTTGAAAAACCATTTATTACTCATGGAAGTTACTATTATTATTAATGGTTGCTATATTAAGAATAAAACAGCAAATGTAACTACAAAAGTTCTTCATACTTCTGTTTGTCATGAAGTGGTAACTTTTTGTATTCAATTGATGAATTTTCTTAAGCTATTTGTTGCACTTGTTACAAAATGAAATTATTCTAAAGAAAGCACTTGAACAAAAATTAGTGTTTCCAATAAATTTGTTACTATTGATTCTATTGTTTTGATTTCAGTTTAATTGCTGCTGAATTCTTCTGTTAAGTTGTTATTCTCTTTGAAATTTCATATGTGTTTGTTTAATTTTAGATTATAAATTCAATGCTTTTGATCCTTGTCATTTAATATCGGGATATCTGAATATTGCTAATGAATCATTTTTGCAATTTGCTTTTATGAATATATAAATTTTTTAAAACTGGTTGTTAACCTAACTAACCATGGTTGTCAAGATTAATTTAGAATTAAGCATGCAAATAAAGTGCAGACTAATTTTAACACACCAATGTTTTGATTTATTAATCTATAACACTAATAAATTTTTCCTTGTGTCCTTTAAGTGTAAAGCATAAACCAGTTTCTTTTAGAAAGTTTTCTAGGAAATTTTCTTTCTGCACTCTGACTGATGTTATTCATGTTTGCAATTTTATTGATTTTCTTTGCATAGAAGTATTTGAATCATTACAATTGAGAGATTATTTTCACCATCCCCTAAGTCAGTAATGGGCAAATTGCAGCCCACTTAGAGATTCTATTTGACCTGCTACAGATTTTAAAATAAAAGTGTAGAAATTTTATAGCTATTACAAATGCTATATTTATAACAAAAAACTATGTTCATAGCAAAATATAACTGTTAGAAATGCAGTCACAGCTTTATTCATTGCTTTAGTATTTAAGAATTTTTAAAGTAATATGTTCTTGAGTTCTTATTGAGTTTTATGATTAATTATATTGTTCAGCCCCCCCCTCAAAAAAAGTTTGCCCATCTCTGTCCTAGATTCTAAAAATATTATTCTGGCACATAATATAAAAATTGGGAGTACTTGAATATTGCAGTGCTAAATATCTTGAGTTATGTACTGAATATCTGTATCTGAAGTTTGAATCACTGTACGTTTCAACAAGTACGGATTTAGATTGTTAGATTTCTGTATCACAAATACTTTCAAGACATAAAGAAAATTTCAAAGTTAGTTCATCTGGAATGTGGGATTTGTGGAAGTTCTGCTGTATTCAATTCTTTAAAGGTTCATATGCATTTTTATAGTTTGTATTTGTCCATCAGTATTTTTTAGCATATCCTGATATTTTTCCTTCATTTGATTTAGTTATAATCTGTAAATTTTTGAACTTCCTTCTGTTACAGTAAAATATATCAGTCTTCAAGTTCATTGGAACTTAATATTGATGCTGATATTTTATGATGTATTTTCTTTTTGAAAAATTAAAATGGTAGAATAATAAAAGTAATGAAATTAATCAATATTAGACTTTGAAATCAAAAGTTATTATATCATGTATCTCATACTGTAAAATTTAATTTTAAAAATAAAATATTTATATTATTCTTTCTTGAAATAGGAAAATACATGCCAGAATCACAGGCATAACATAAATCTCTTATTTATTCTGAATTAATCATTTTACCTCTAGCATTCCTAGCATGCATCTATATCACTTGAAGCATTTTGGAAAAAATTGTGAAATTTACTGAATACATAAAGCTTCAGTGGTTGAAAACTTCTGCCAACATTTCTAATTTTTCACCACTCTTTTTAAAATTGAGAAATGAATGTAAAGGTCTTTTGATGTTTTGTTCTCATTTTCAGTAGAATCCTACTGACTCAACTCCCTATATATCGACACTCGTTACCCTCCATCTATCATAAGACAATGAAAAGTTAAAGATTAGTTTGAAATTTTTTTTATTGTTTTATGTTCCTCATGAACAGCATTTTCTTAAAGAGTGGTATTGATGATGATTCATGCTAATTTTGATGTTACCGAGCATATTATGCAGATACAGTGATTAAATTTTAGAAATCAGAAATTTATATAATTTACTGAAAAAACTTGACTTGTGGTATACTGGACAGTGAAAAGCAGAATACTATTTACATATTATTTTATTTCTGCAGTGGCACTGTTTCTACTAATGTAATGGTATGAATGAAAAAAAAAATCTTATTTAGTAATTGTAAAATTTCTTCAAGAAGCAGACTGTTTGGTTTAAATAAGCATATCTAAATTTCCTTCTGTCTTCTAAGGCATATTATTTAGCACATTTTGATTTAATGTTGCTTTTCTATCACTCTGCTTGTATTGTGTTAATGAATTAGGATCAATATTATATAAACCAGAGAAATTCAAATCAGATTTAATAAAACTATGGTAATTTTTCATTTACCTAGTTCACATAATAATTGAGTTTCCTCGATTCTACTTTATCTTGTGAAATATACTACATAAAAATTTTTATTGAAATTTTTGCATACAAATTTAATTCAAGTTTTAGGAAGATGCAAGAGGTACTGCATTTTATAAGATACATTATGCATTACAGGTTTTTTTTCATATGTATATGTAGTATTTAAGAAATAACTAAATATTTTGATAATTTATTTGTATGTTTTTGTGGTGTTATTTTAATGCTAATTTTAATTTTTTCAACATGTTATATTTCTGTTTCTGTATTCGACCATTTTCATTCATAGATATATTGGAATCATACATGTGAAAGTCTCTTTAGTTTAAAGTGGCATTTATAGAATTTTTCTGTTTTTCTTTTAAATAACTGTGAAGCACAAAGAAAAGCATTAAAAAATTTCGTTTACTTAAGCAAACGTTTTTGTATTTATTTGTTATAAGACAATATGCAAATATTAGTATTCACTACACTGTATTGTTATGTTTTAAAAAAAGCAATGGAAAAATGTCAGTTTATCATAAAGTTTTAAATTTGCAGAATAAAATGTTTTATTAATATTTGCTGTGTTTTTATTATTTCTTTTATATTTTTAGGATTTTTTAAATTATTTTTATTTGGTGCTCTGCTTATATATTTGTATAAACAATTTTATTTCTCGACAAATTGTTTTCCCTTTTTTTAATATCCTTGCAATTGATTTTTTTTTCTTTTGTAAGAATAATAATTATCTTTCTCTTCTGCAGATTTTTTGCAATTAAAATGATATCTACTTTGCAATTTAAAAGTTTCATGTTTAAATATTGCAGTCTTTATTGTTATTTTAAAGAGTGATGCATTAAATGAGAAATCCCTTCTCTGATGTATCTGAAATAAGTAGTAGATTTTCCAATTTTAAATGTGTATATTAACATTTCTACTTCTTTTTTTCCCAGCATTTTCTCATAGCAATTCTATGATACCTTATACAAGCACTGATTGTATGTTCGGCAAAAAGTATCACTGCAAGCAATGCCCATACTCATCAGCACGACTTGACAACATGAAACTACATCAAGTAAAGCATACTGGAGAGAGGCCTTATGGTTGCCCCTTCTGTGGCAAACGGTTTGCATACAAAAGCAATTTGAATCAACATCGTGCTATAGTTCATTTTGCAAATGCTAGATTTTGAAAAACCCACACTGAGTGAAAATGTAGCTATAAGTAATTTTTATGTTATTTTATCATATTCCAGGAATAACTAGGAGTTACTCACATTATAATTGATTTAAAATGAAAACTCATTTTGGAAAATATATTTTATCTAAGGAAAACATTCATCCATAAGATATGAATAGTTTAAATTATTATTATTTGAACTTGGTCCAGGAACACTTTTTATGGCTGCATATCTATTCCAGGTAAAATATTTGAAGACAATGCTAGATTTTTTTTAGATAGAGTTTAGTATAAAGCATTTTTTATTTATTCAAACTTGCTCCCCACTTTTTTATGCTTTTTTTTTCTTTTATTATTGCTCCTTTTAAACCTTCTCCTTCATCTTTACATAGCTAAATATTGGGTTCAATTTTTTAAATATATGGAAAATATAATATGCATTATATCATCTGAAATTTTCATACAATATAGCCTTGATTTTTTTTGTTTTGTTAACTATGAATTTAGAGATGTTATTCCAAACTTCATGCATATTTATATATGTTTTTTAATTAAAATTTTTAGTACTACAAGTTTCGGGCATAAAAATTGAGCATTGGCGTGAGTAATATAAATTACAATTTATTGATAAATATATTACAGTGTGTTGTGTTCTCTTTAGTTTTTAATCTGTTATATATTTGTTAATTTTTATTTTGATTTAAAAAAAAGTTTTGAAATTCCATTTGCTGCTTAACATTTCCTGGAAAATTATCTTGACGTTTTAAACCCTTTAGGCTGTGAATGTTTACTAAATTAATCTGAGAGTAGTGAGTGTTTCTGCTCTCTTTTCATACTGAAATATGTGATAAGCTTTTCCTTTCTGTTTCTTTGTCAAAAAGTAATGCATTTTGTATGGTAATTAGTTTGAAATGAGAATTTTTAATGAGTTATGGCTATTTGGAGTGATATTTTTTTTCTTTTTCTACTGAGAATTAATATGAAAGCTATATTTGATTTAGTGTTCAAATTCTTTTTTTTGTGTGTGTGTGATTATTATTCCAATTCATGGTTAAAAGGCAATAAATAAATAAATTTTTATCAGTTGATTCTTTCAAGCATTTTCTTTATTGTTATTATTCTGATTTATGTGTATCATTAATGTTAAGCTTTTTTTAATGATTTTTATTATTTCCATTTTTTAAAAATTTAAGTGTTTTAGCAATGAATGTTTATGATTTTCTTTTTACACTTGGTGTATTTTGTATCTGTACAATCACTACCCATTTTTATAAAAAAAATTGCAGTTGTTGGCATTTTGAAAAAAAAAAAAAACGTTTTAAAATATAATAAATTCAAACAACATATTAGTAAATCAACAATCTTTTCTATTTGTGGTCTACATTTTATGAATAAAATTCTTTCCTTTTTTTCAAATTTGTTCACTATTTCTCTCCTTCACCTGATTACATCACATGAAACTTAATTTATGGGGAAAATAGAAATTGTACAGAGATACAATAAGTCTTCTATGCCCTTCTCTGCTAGAGTTTCATCATGATTTGAGATAAAGTTTATGAACTTTGTTATTTTATTGATATTGGTTTTTGGTATTGTTGTATCTTTTGAATGCAGATACCTGTGTCTTTCAAACTTATTGGTTAAACAAAGAAACTGTTATTTGACAAACATTTTTATCTGAATGATTTTCTACATTGTTTTTGCTTGCTGTTTTCAAAAAAATATGGGAGAAGTAGGACGACGAGGGATGGCTGGTCGACTGAGTACTTGAGCTAGAAATCCACTGCGTTCGAGACCTTTCATTGTTATTAGTAGTTACTAGACAGATGGTGATGAATAGAAAATTGGCAAAGGACCTAACAGTGGACCTGTTTCCTAAAGAACAAAGGGAGGAGTAGGGGTCAAGACAGTCTGTAAGGCACTGTTTGTTCTTCAGTCCTGTAGGTAAATAAACCTTGGAAAGCAGATTTTTAATTATTACTCATGCATTTATTTCTCGCAAATCTAGGTACCGAAATTAATAACTTGAACATTAATTATTGCATGCCAGTGAATCAGGCTGCTGTGTAACACATTCAGTTAGAAATACATATGATATGCATGTGAAATACATGTATGTGTCATAACAGTATTTAGCTTCTGATTTTTTCAGCTATTTGGGAGGATGGGGAGGGAAAGAGTTACAAATAATGTACTCTCAGATATTTTGGATATAGATGCAAACTTTTTATACATGACATAAATATTTTAAATATATAATACATCAAATAATAAATACAAATCTAATGATGAAGAATGAATTTATTCCATCATCTAAATTTAAAGAAATTAAATGGGCCTGGCCTGGAGCTCTATCATATTTTTTAAACAAAGACCACTACTGATAAACTAGGCAATATTAATGGTATAAATGAATATTTCTCAAAGGGTAATTATATTCCGGCTCCATATTCTTATGTTAAATTCAAAATTAAAATAAATGTCATAGAAGAATGGGAAAAATGTTGGCTTAATGATACTCCAAATCAGGGAGACGTATTGGAGGATTTGTTGAGCATGTGGATACAAAAATTTTAATTCAAAATAAATTTTTAATATATTTCGTAACTGGATATTGTCCATTTCCTTACTATCGTAATCATTTTAAAATCCTTAATTCAACACTTTGTATCTGCAGGAAAATAGTTTTGACTGCATCCACACAGAAAGGTATCACCCCTTAAAAAACCATCACATAAATTTAAAAGAGACTTGTTTAAAACTTTACTCTTTAAAAAAAAATGCAATTTTTAAAATTCGGGAGACGTTCCATATAAGTGATTAGATATGCAATAGACTTTCCTAACAGTATCATGGGCATATATATCTGTCTTTCTCCTCTTCTAAATTATGTTACAGAATTCATTTCTTTTTTTAAATCCTAAATTGTATTATAGAAATTGTTTTCTTGTTTCATTTTTCTTTTCTTTTTCAAAATTGTTCTTTTTTCAGATTTTTTTTTCTGTCGCTCTTTTCCAAATTCAGACTTCGGTTTCTTTTTCGAAGAGTATTTCTTGTTTCCTTTTTTAAATTTTATTTACTATTTATTAGATTTTATTAATTTTACATTTTTTGCTTATTTTATGTATGTTTATTTATTACGCATATTTTTATTTATTTATCATTTATGTTTGTAATTATTTATTATATTTGTTTGTATTTTATTGTATTTATATTGACATTTGAATTTTGTATTTTATTACTTATATTGCATTATTTTACTTATATTGTATTACCTAATTTTTTGTATTACATTGTATACTTCTATTATATTGTATTGTATTATGCTAATATTTGTATTTGAAATTTTTCTTCCCACCGACTCGTGACATGCTTTACATCCTTTGGGTAACCAGGTTTGGCGTGGACAATAAAAAAAAAGGGGATGGGCAATTTTGGAGCAATCTAAATACTGTGCTTACAGCCAATAAAAATAGTATTTAAAGATCAGATTGGGTAAATTATCAGTCAAAGGAAAATGAAATTTCTGTATGTATATGTTATTTCTAATTTAGAAAATTCCTTATTTTATGAATATTTTTTATGGTTTTGCATGAGAATGCAAAAAAAAAGTGCATTCTATTTTTTTATGCAAGTCCATTGGATAGTAAGAAGAAAGGCTTGAAAATGAATAAGTATTGAAATTAATATCTTCTTCAGTAAAACTTATATTTATTTCTAAAATATGTAATTCCTAATGGATGAGAAAATGCTTAAATTCTGAACTGAAATTAGAAAAAGTTACTCTTTGGAATTTAGTGATCGAATAAGCAAAGAGCTTGGTCAAGTCACAAAAAATAAAGATATAATATCTTTTATTTCTCTTTCTGAATTTTATGACATAATTTAGTTTATGTGGATTGTTCTTCCATCATTGCTTTTTTTGATGAAAACTCTTAAAAAGAAAAAAAAGAAGATTGTTTAGGATTATTAGTTATTTTGTTAATTGAAACATGGAATCATGTAAATATCACAATTTAAGCTCTATACACTGTAGCAAATTCATTCTTTTTGTTATGTAGTGTTTTGTCTGATGTATACTGGTGTACTGTCAAGACAATTCCATCAATTGGAGTGTTATATATATTAAATGATAGCTACCCAGCAATCAGATTCCCTTTCATGTTTGTTACACTAAAGTGTGTTTTAGAAAAGTTCTAATAATTGTTCTTATAAAGTTCTCATAATATTCTTGTTTTATTTAATATGTATATTTTTTTTTTACAGAACAACCAAATCAGAGCTTTCTGCATAAATTTCCATTTAAGTTGTACTCTTGCAGTTATTGTCCCTATGTGTCTCCTCGAAAGTTTAATATACGCCTGCATCAAGTGAAACACACTGGGGTCCGGGAATTTAAATGTTTCTTGTGTAGCAAAACCTTTTCACAAAAAAGTAACTTGAATAAACATGTCCGGACATTTCATGTAGGAGCTGTGAGTTTGAAGAACTAATGATAGAATTTCATTCACTGAATGCTTTTTTGAAAAATCTCATAGATTAATATTCCTTCTGGCCAACTTTAAGCTGTCCGAATTGCCATTTTCTCATAAATTAAGAAAAAGGACTAAGTTAAATTTCGGAAAACTCGGTTTAAATAATTTATACTATGTACTTTTTAGAGGTATACTTGTGCAATTGCCACTTCTCTTGGAAGAATGGTAAATTTGGACGCCATATTACATTTTGTTTTCTCGTTTCTCTAACAGGTTTATTTACATTTTTAAAAAATTATTTTATATTTTTTCTGCGATTTTTATTACAATACCAGCTGCCTTCGGCAACCAGCTTGCTTGCCAGGAATATAATTTCAATTGAGTCTCTTATGCATAATTTTATATTCATGGTTCCATTAACAAAGTAATTTTAAACTTCAAATGGTAATCGAGGGGGGGGGGGTAAAAAATTTATAGACACCTAAAAGTATCCCGGAGTATAATAGGGAGTAGACAATAAAATTTGAAAATTTACTTACAAAATTAGATAGCTTTCCTGGATGCTATTGGTTTTTTTATATATATAACTCCTAGTTTTATGTAGCTAAAATGAAATTTATTTTTTTCCTCAAAAATTGGCTGGCGACCGCACCCTGAGTCTCTGCCACTAATGGTAAGAGACATTTAACCCATGTTCTTTCAGTAACCTTGTATCTGTTCTGTTCGTTGTCTACATGAACGTCCTCAGTGGAGTCGAGTAACTGTCACAACACCAGCTTCACTGTCTTATTCCTGATGTAAAATATTCATTTGCTTTCAACATTAAAATGTCACGGCACATTTTATATCTAACAGCGTGTGAGCTGGATTTAAAACATGCTGATAAAAAGAATTAAAACATACCAAATATAATCACTCAGCTTATTGAATATACAGGGTGGTCATAAATTATTGGACCCATTTCAAAAATTAATTTTAAAAAACCCTGTAATGTAGCAACTCCGTTTTTTTTTAAATGAGAGAGTAGCTCAAAAAAAATTTTTTTTTTTTTTCAGATAGATAACGCGCTGTTACGGCGCACTAAATCTGCGCAATGCAACACAAGTGTCAAAATGGCTACCTCACAGCAGAAGGCATGTTTCTGGTTCCACGAAAACAAATCAATTGTAACAGTTCAAAGTATTGAAATCGTCGGTCTCCAAGTAAGAACTCCACTACGCGTTGGTATATAAGCAATTAGGGGGTGAAAGTCTCCCTCACTGATGCACATTTCCTGTTTCCTTTAAGTTCTCATACCAACGTTTGATGAAGTTCTTACTTGGAGACTGACAATTTCGATACTCGAACCGAATAATTCTTTAAACTGTTACAATGGATTTGCTTCCGTGAAACCAGAGGTAGTTCAGTAGCCATTTTCACACTTGCACTGAATTACGCAGATTTAGTGATGGCGCATTAAATCCTATCGGTCTATCAAAAAAATACTTTTTGAGCTACTCTCTCATTAAAAAAAAAAAAAAAAACGAAGTTGCTACATTATAGGGTTTTTAAAATGAATTCAACTCTTCTCAAACCCTCTATATTCATCTTTCACAATCCTAATAAACTTACCATCCTAGAGGACTTTGATTTCAGATTTCTCAGAAAAATTGATGAAATAAGAGAAATAAAATTCATCAGGATATTTCTTTAGCTTTCAGTAATTGAAGGGAAATTCGTCATTCAATATTTGTTTAAACAATGAACACGGTTTGAATTTCTTTGCAACAACGGAAATTAGTTGTAAATTATGCCTAAAATAGTTTTAAAAATTTATTAAAATTGAAGGAAAACGGTTCGACAACTGAATTGATACCATTAAAAAGATATTTTTTAAAAAATCAATTTTAAGTTATTAATATTTTTTAAATCAATATTTTAATTAAAAATATTTTTGAAAACAATTTTTGTGCTATATTCATTTCGGAAGTTATCAGGAAAAAACGCAAAAAATTCGCTTAATTTTTAATTAAGCGAAATTCTAATCAAAAAAATTTTTTAAAGCGACTCGGAGATGCATATTCCCACTCACTCTTTACAGAATGTTTGTACCAAATTTTGTAGCTCTAAGTCCAGCGGTCTGCCCTGTAGAGAACTAATACACAGATACACATTCTCCTCTATTTTTAGTAGATGTTTTTATGTTATATTTTGTGATTTGCGTGGAGTCAAAGATATAACATACCATTGGTGAATCCAGGATTTTGCTCTGGTAAGGACTGAGGTCATAAAAATTTTGTATCGTCTCGACTTCATGACTTATTTACTTCAAAACACTTCAACTTTACTCACTTAACAATAAGAATCACAACGGACACTACAATACTTATGATAATTTAATAAAAGCACAATCAAATATCTAGCCAAAAAATGTTTTCGACGCCGTTAACGAAGTACGAGTGGAATGATTTACAAAAGCGGGAAAACTTTCGAGCCTGTCAAGTCGGAAAGCTATGTTGCCTCATTTTATTTTTTTTTAAGAATTTAAAGACAGACGTGTAGCGATTTGAAAAAAAAAAAATCAAGAATCTTTGTCTAGCTATGGGGAGGGCTGCAGCCCCATAGTACCCCTCTGGATTCGACACTGCAACAATACCATCCGTATATTTAATTATTAGGCTTAATATGCATAAGATCAACGAATTTAGTTTATCTTTTCAAAAGTTATTGAATGATAGAGTATTTGAAAATCGGTCCTCTAATATTGGAGCATAGCAAATTTGGCAATTGGAGTTGGACGGAGGGAATGTCATTACAAATTATGAGGTTATATTTATGTGTCTTTTAAAAATCGTATATGTTCTTTTGTTGCAATTTACTTATGGTATTATATGGTTATGTTGGTTCCAGAATTATTTCTTTTTTGTGATAATAATTTGTATTTTACCATCAAGATTTAGCTTTTATCATGTTTTTGTTGTAACGCATTTAACTCTTGGCCATGAAACCTTGTAGAACACCGTGTTATTCCAGAAATGTCTGCTTATGCTTCTTGTTGCTATAGTTTAATGCGCAGCGTTTGGCAACGATAATTGTTTTAGTTTGTGTAAAATATTTATTTATAAAATGTGTATTGTTGTGTAATAATAAAGATGGAGTCAGTTTTTTAAAGCCGTGTTTGGGTAGTTATTTAAGTTTTTTAAAAGTCCGAAGAGTAGGAAAGAACGAGCGTGATTTACCGTTTTATTACTCAGCCTATAGTGGTGAAAACCGGGCGTGATTTATTTATTATAAATTCCATTATGGATCACGTAAAGGTGCGTATACACTTTCGAGCAGAACAGTTGGCGAACCGCTCGCAGCGCGTTCGAATAAATCATTTTCACGGCGAACACATTTCAATCCATAGTAAAGCGGCAAGCACATTTCAAACGTATTGATAATAATCATTACCCTTGCCAGTCAGTGACCGTCCTAACTTCTTTTACTCTACAATAATTACACGTATTTTTTGTCAACTTTGAAGGGAATGTGCGACCGGAGGGTATAAACCGATTTGGAAAAAAAAAATTAATACTATAAAGATGTTGAGGACTTAACAACTTAACCCCTAAAGGCCCAGTGTTACCTTTAAGCAACATGCCCAATTTTGGCCTCTAAAATTCTTGAGAATAAGACTGAAACTCTAATGCCTGTTGATACTGATAGAATTCATACTGAAAAAATGTTATTAAATCAATTTACAACATATAGATGGCAACCTGAGTGCTGATAAAAAAATAAATTGATGATTTTCACTTGAGGCTGCATCTTTTTAACTTTGTTTGTACGCTTGAGAATACCATATTTTTTTCTATAATTTTGAAGAAAATTCATTGTCCATATTGTTAGTTCTTAAAAATCATCTGTGTTTGATATTATAGAATTTTTATCAAGGAGATTTTTTTTAATTAAAGTCCAGTCTTGTCGATGGGATCAAACTATTTTTTTAACCATAAACGATACTTAAAACAAAATAGGATTTTTTAAAGTATTTTTCCCATGTTTTATTCAAGAAATGAAAGTCAAAAAACATTTAAAAATCATTTTTTTTAAAAATTGGGCCTTTAAGGGTTAATCTGTAATAAATAGATAGAAATTTTAGATTAACATATAATCTTATTATATATTCATAACATATAATCATATTGTATCTAACATATAATAAAAATGCATCTATTTTCGCCACTTTTTACTTTCTCGTATACGAAGTATACAAAGAGAAAGTATTGTAATCGTCAAAAAATTCGAACTCGAGATTTTGACGAATCTCCACGTTTTAGACCTCCCTGAGTCCGAAAAACACAATTTTGGAATTATGTCTGTCTGTGTGTGTGTCTGTATGTGTGTCTGTGTGTGTGTCTGTGAACACGATAACTCGAAAACTATTAGAGCTACGGGGATGAAATTTGGTATGTGGTCTTTAAACATAATTTGTAGGTTTCTATCAAATTTTGGACAAAATCCGTCAACGGGAAGTCTGTCTGTCTGTATGTTCGAGGTCATGCGAACGCTATAACTCAAAAACTTGAAAAGCCAGATGGATAAAATTTTATACACAGTTTTATCGTCATGAATGTAGGTCCGTATAAAATTTTGGGCCAAATCCGTCCAAGGGTTGACTGTCTGTCGGTCTGTATAATCGCATACTTGTTCAGTTTTGAAACTAACTACCTGCGCATGCCTACTAGTGGCAATGCCTGTGCAAGGAAGGGACGCTCCGAAACTTGGCAGTTTGCCAAAAACAAATTCTGGAGTGATTTTGTAAGGGAGCAAACATTTAGGGAGTCTCGCCAGGTCCTGTTGCGCAAAAGAATGAGCAGAGGATTTGAATTTGTTTTGATCCTTCAAACCACGCGTGGTTCCAACTTCGGTTTACTTGCGACGGAAGTTTATTTGACGTCTTTTATTATTCTAGTTTTCTCTACATGTGTTAGGAGTATACGAGAAAGTTTAGGGGAGACCACTCCCGCTGGTTACGACTTTTAATGCCCATTCGGGACCTAATTATGTCAAGCAATTTTATTACTTTTCTTCTCATTTTATTTCACCAATTTGCAATTTTTCCCGGGAGCGGATTAAGCTTGTTGGGGGCCCCTGGCGCAGAATTTTTTTGGGCCCTTTGAAAGCATTATACATATGCACTTTTATATTTAATCTTGGTAGTCATTAGTTTTTAAAATAATTTAGTTTTGCACACTTTTAATGGTGATAACTATATTTTCATTAATAATATTTACATTTAAAGCTGCTACATTACTTAACTTTATAATCAGTATATTTGATCTACGAATTACATCTTAATTAATCATAATTAAGATTTTTTTTATTTTTTATAAGCATATCATAATTTAAGTATTATCGAAATAAACTCGCATCGAATGAATGAAAAATGCAGAAAACTTTTTCTTAGCAAAATTGATTTTCCGTATTACTACTAAACACATTACTTTTATTTTCTAATAACATTAGTGAAGCATAAAGCTCTAAAAAGAATTACTTTAATGCTAAATATTGAAGCATTATAAAATAGAATGCAAAAAAGTTGGATATTAAATATTTGATATACAAATCAAGATATAATCTACTCTTGTTTTCATTGAAGAACCGTTCAACATCTTGAAGAACCAATTTGCTATAAACAGTTTTGTCCTTCCATTGATAAGAATTAAAAATTATTCATTAATTCTTAACGGTAAATTTCATTTTAAGTTTTTGAAATGCTCTATGTTTTTTTTAATATCTAGTACGGCGACAAATTTTAAAATTATACAAAATCCATGCACATTACCTCGGAAGGAGGTGGTGGCCTAGTGGCAGGGTCTCTGCCTCGGGGCCGGAGGGTTCCAGGTTTAAAACTCGATTCAATTGGCCAATGTACTGACCGAAAAATCTATCATAACTTTTTGGAATGATAAAACCTTGATATAGTAGAAAATTAAATGTCATGAAAACAGAATCACAGAGTAAATATTGCAATTTGTAGAAACAATAAAGTCATTGGCTATGTCTGTACTGGTCAATATGTAATATTTCATTATTTTTTTAACATTAACGTAAAGGAATCTATCTTTGCCTTCAAATTTGCCGAAAAGGAATTTTTTTTAAAACAGAGACAAATATTATCTTTAAGTGTGCTATCATCTTTGCAGCAAACTTATTTTGCAATCGTGGTCTGAAGTTCGTCATGACATCTTCACAGCAAACTTGCTTTGCAAGTGGGTTGGTCGATTATGCTTTATTACTTTGCAGGAAGTTCGTTTCAAAGAGGCCACATCAAGTTTGTCATGGCAAGCTAATATCAAGAAAAATCAAATTTGCTGCAAGTGTACATGCTATCTGGGTAGAAGAAACAAAAACTTCCAAAGGTAAATCTTCAAATATTTATGATGGATATCAATATAGGAAGCATAGGATTAATAAGGACAATGTAATTTCTTGGCTGTGTTTTAAGGAGAGAACCCAGATAGCAATTTTAGTTTGCAGCAAGTTTGCAACACATTTGACACGACAAGAGTGCAAGCTTGAAACAAGTTTGACATGACAAGAGTGCATGCTTGCAACAAGTTAACGCAAGCTTCGAAGTCACCATGGGACGAACTTGCAGCAAGCGTGCCGCGTCAAACTCATTGCAAATTATAGCAAAAACAGAGTACGAACACAACCCGGATTAGAACTCGCGACCTACTGGTTCGGAAGCTGACGCGCTAACCACTCGGCCAGTTAAACTCTGAGAAGAGAAGATAGATTTCGCTAATACATCTCGATTCGATTCGTATACGATTTATTTTAAACTATTTTCTTGATTTCATTAATTTTTTGAGTTGAGAATATGATTTGAAGTCAAAGAAAGAGCGATTTTCGCTAATAACTACGTTTTGCTAGTAGAATAAATTATGAAATTAGAGTTCAAAAGTAATTACTTTAACATGGGACAAAATGTAAAAGTTTATTTTTCAACAAACATTGACTGTTTTTTCGGTTTAATTTAGTTTATAAACGCTAAAATTTCAACATTCAGAAAAAGGCGATATAGTTTTCTTTAAAGTGGGAGTGCTATATTTAGCAAAAAGATGGAAAATGTTTCAAAATTTTTTTATAAAAAAGTCAGTTTTTTCACAAATTATCATTGATTTATTGAATTAATAAGAAGAAGGACGGTCTAGGAGATGCTATTAAAAATCGGATGTTTTTTTAATACAGAGACAAAGATAATTTTCTCTTTGTGCTATCTTTGCGTCAAGCTTGCTTTGCAAACTTGCAGCAAGCTTGCATTGCAAGGAGATGGCGCTATTTGTCACGGCGAACTTGCCACAAGTTCGCTTCAAGCTTGACGCGTCAAATTTGCAATGACAAGGTAATATCAAGTCAAAATCAAACTTACGTGCTATCTGGGAACTGAAAATTGTCGCGGTACTTTAAAAAGTAAAAATAGAATTGAACTAAACGTTTCTAACCACGTGTGCAAGCCCGATATTGCCGAAATTGAAGTTAAGAAACGGATTTGCAATGCCAGGAAACGAGCAAGAATAAGGGACAAAAAAATGCCCAGTATTTATCGAGAAGAAATGCAGCCATTATTTAACAAAGGGTATGATTTCGTAACAAATATACCTAATTTCATTTCTGTTAAAACATCTTTGTATGATGCAAGAAGAAAAACGCAAGGAGAAGAGAGAGAACCGAAAACTGCAGCAGAAATTAGCATTTCAGAAAGATGTAACTAAGATGGAGGATGGAATAAACTTTTTACCAGCCGATGTTGGTGATGAAGACAGAATGCTGGTGTTTGCAACTGAAGATGGAAAAAATGTTTAATAAAATAACAAGACCTTTTTTTGTAGATGGAACGTTTAAAAGTTCCAGTAAACAGTTTAAACAATTATATTCCGTTCATGCTGATATTGGAAGTTCTTCAGATGAAATTATCATCATTGCTTTGTTATCACGAAAAAACACATCAACGTGTGATAGACTTAGATTTTGAGAAACGAAGCTGAATGAATCCAGATACTGTAATTATGGACTTTGAAAAAGCAGCGATAATTGCGTTACGCCGCACTTTTCCAAACGTAAAAATAAGTGGGTGCAACTTCCATTTCACACAAAGCCTCTGGAAGCATATTCAAAAAATAGGCTTAGCTAAGGAATACAAGGATGATGAAAATATAAGATTGCATTTACGAATGTGCGCGGCACTAGCGCATCTGCCAATTGAAGATATTGTTGATGGTTGGCTCTGCATTATGGAAGGCTCACCAGAAAAAGGAAAAACTTCAACGATTTTTCGATTATTTTGTAAATCAATGGATGGAAAATTATGTTATTACAATAGATATGTGGAACTGTCACAAAGTGCTCCATAGAACCAACAACGCTGTGGAAGGCTGTCACAATAAGCTAAACCGATTAATGAACAAGCCGCACCCAAAAATTAAGAGTTTAGTAAAAAGTTTAAAAGAAGGAACAGAATATAATAGTTTTTTGAAAAAGAGACATGTGTTGAAGCTTGAGAAGAAACCACGTCTTAAGAAATACATTAATCTCGACAAACGAATCAACAAAATCTTAGATGATTATTGCAAAGCACCATCCCGTGATTCTGAGACCATACGGAAATGATTAAAATCACTGGCCTTTGTTGGAAAATTTGAGTAGTCCCCAGTATATAAAAGAGCTGAGAAGGGGGGAGGTGGAAGATAAAAATGTAAAAAAAATTTACAATAAAGAATGTGAGAAAAAAAGTTAATAAAATGTAAAGAAAAAGGTTTAAAATAAAAATTTAAAAAAAAGTTAAAAATAGAAGATGCAAGAAAAAATTGCAAAAACTTTTTTAACACGCCAGCATTAAGCTCCCAGTCCTAAGCCTGGATAAAGTGTGGAGGGAAAGTATAAGAAAGGTGGATTAAAAAAATGCCTGTACGGAAGTCGCACTAGTTTATAAGCGTTCTAATTTTTTGTACGGAAATCGCGCGAAATTTGAGGTGTACAGAAGTCGCATGTACGGAAATCGTCCATCACCCTTTTTTGTAACACTTGGTATAGATACTTTTTATGTAAAATGTAAAATTCGCTTATAATATATACTGTTTTACAGAAAATTAAAAGTTTTCCTTAATAGTATATATTTCTGACAATTTTTTTAATTTTATGATTATTACCTATAAAAGCAGGTTTTTTGGATAAAAATAATAGAATATTAGCTTTAATACATAACAATCGCAGGCCCTCTTTTATTGATTCAATTTGTTGTCGACTGAAATTTTATTAAATTTTTTTTCTTCAATCTTTTAACGATGTATTTCGGCAGAAAATTTTATTGCTATAAATTATTTCTCTAGTGTCTTCGATTTAGGACTGTTTGTTGTGATCTTCATGCCTTCAGAAATACGATATGCTTCGTGTGAAGAAGCTTTCTTTTATATTTGTAACTCTCAATACATAATCTTTATCTCTGGATGTTTTTTTTTTCCAAATATATTTGAGTTTCAATATATTTCACATTAATTGAATAACTGATTATGGCTATTTGTCATTATTTCTGAAAAAAAATGGCTATTTTAGCTTGCTACGCACAGGGCCGGCCCGAGTGGGGTGCGACCGCACAAGGTCCCGTGCCTCTGACGGATTTTGCAACATTCATTAAATTTTTTTTATCCTTTTTAAAAAATTCTTTCAACCAACTTTTATGTAAAAAAAGGCATAAAATATTAATAATTTTTCTAAAAAGAAATATATTGCAATTTTTTCTGGTTTTGAAAATTTCCTTCAAAGATCTGATAAACCAGCGGGAGTGGCCTCCCCAAAACTTTCTCGCCTACGAATAACATGGGTAGGGGGAAAAAATACACCGCGCGCCGGAAAACGTGCGGTATTCCCTAAGGTGGGAAAAACACTCGCTTTCGCAGCTTTTTTACTTCCTCGTATACGAAGTATACAAAGAGAAAGTATTGTAATCGTCAAAAAATTCGAACTCGAGATTTTGACGAATCTCTACGTTTTAGACCTCCCTGAGTCCGAAAAACTCAGTTTTGGAATTATGTGTGTCTGTGAACACGATAGCTCGAAAACTATTAGAGATATAGGGATGAAATTCGTCTACGGGAAGTCTGTCTGTCCGCGGTCATGTGAACACTATAACTCAAACATTTGAATAGCTAGATGGATAAAATTTGGTACACAGTTTTATCATCATGAATGTAGGTCCGTATCAAAGTTTGGACCAAATCCGTCGAAGTGTTGATGGTCTGTCAGACTTTATAATTCCATGCTTGTAAAAATTATATCTCCTAAACCCTTTGGCTTAGATAAATAAAAATTGGTATGATGGTTGGTAACATTAATTATAGATCTGTACCTAAATTTTGTTCCATTCGGTTAAAAAAAGGCGTTCAAATTGCATATTCAATTTTTTAAATCCGATTATCCATGCGCATGCGTACTGGTAACAATCTCTGTGCACGCGGAAGCTATGGAGAGAATTACGTCACTTTCTCCTTGAGCCGGCAAAAGTGAAACTAGCAGTGCTCTTTGAATTTGATTCTTTACCTAAATATTTTACAATCACTATAATCTACAATGAAAAACCTTCAGATAATCATTGGATTCTGGGTTACAGTAGGTTCGAATTTTTTTACCCACGCAGGGGAGGAGAAACAGCACCTTTTTTGGGAAATATACGGAAAAGTTTAGGGGCGACCGTTTCCGCTGGGTCTTTTTTTTTTTCGTAGAATGGAGAAAAACCCGTTTCAACGCCTTTTTTTAAAACTGATTTAAACGGAAATTGGAGACAAATCTACAAATAGAGCTTCAAGACTACATATGAAATTTCATTTATCTAAGTAATTTTGTTAAGAAGTTATGGCGTTCTAAAGTATGCGGTTATACAGACCGACAGACGGTCAACCCTTTGACGGATTTGGCGCAAAATTTTATACTGACCTACATTTCTGATGAAAAAACTGTGCACAAAGTTTAACCATCTAGCTATTTAAGTTTTTGAGTTATAGAGTTCATACGAACGTGGACCGACATACTTCCCGTAGACAGATTTTGTCCAAACTTTGACAGAAACTTACAAATTATTTGTAAAAATCACATACCAAATTTCATCCCCGTAGCTCTAATAGTTTGCGAGCTATCGTGTTCACAGACAGGCATAATTCCAAAATTGTGTTTTTCGGACTCAGAGAAGTCTCAAACGTGGAGATTCGTCAAAATCTCGAGTTCGAATTTTTGACGATTACAATACTCTCTCTTTGTATACTTCGTATACGAGAAAGTAAAAATAAATCAGAATTCGATCAGAATGGCTGAAAACTGCAGAGGCATAGGGTCAACCTCTCCAAACAGATGGTAAAATTAAAGATTGCAAAAAGAATTTTAGAATTTGGAATTACTGTTTAGTCACAGTCGAGTGGCAAAGTTGGTGAAAATCACGAAGAATTTTACACAGATAGAGTCACATAGTCACTATAGACTATAGAGTTAATAGTCACAGAGCTACTTTAGTCACAGAAAGTTACAGTTGAGTAAGGTAAGTAAGTCTACGTCCCTCAATTCCAGCGGCCATTTCGCAGAGACAGCCTACCGTCGAATTTTTTTAATTGTATTATGTCTGTATTCCAAATGCCAAATAAACTTTTATATAGAAATATGCATATTTAACCTGCAAATATGATTGAATAATATTATGGTGAGAATTTTTGAACTTCAGATATATTTAAGATTATACGTCTTATTGAAACTAAAATAATACATTCAACAAATTTATTTTCAAAATAGTTGATTTTTTTAAACAGTATTATAAGGTCTGTTCAAATATCAGTAGCAAAATAAAGCTGATTCATATATATATATTTTACTAATATAATAGCCCAGATCCTCCAGCAACGCTCTGACGTCACCAACAATAAAACTCGCGCCATAGCACTGTGAGACGTTAAACAGAATTATTTCATTGTTAGAGAACCTAAATTTCAGTAATTTTAAACTTAAAAGAGTAATTATCGTTCTAATTTCAAATTTAATAGCTTTAAAATAGTAAAATAAAATTTGCTTTCGATTGATATAAAATTTATCTCGCTATGATCAATAGTTCTCGAGAAATTTTAAATTATATTAATCCTATATTTCGAATTAATTTGCGTTTTTTAATAGAAAGTAGTAAATTACATCTGTGGTATAACATGCGTGTGATATATTTTGGACGCCAAATTGTATCTGAATGCAATAGTGGCGATGTTGTTTTCCTGCCAAGAATTAAATTAGCCACCAGTGACGTGAATCTACCATTCGTTCTCAACCGCCGCCAGTTCCCGTTAATTCCAGCTTACACGATGACTATCAACAAATCGCTGGGGCAAACTTTCGACCATGTTGGAATTTACCTCGATGAGCATGTCTTTTCATATGGAGAGCTCTATGTTGCACTTTCAAGGTCTAGGGTTCCCAATCACGTTAAAATTTACACAAAGACATCTGAAGAACAAGGAAAATTATTAAACAACGAAAAATACTTCACACGGAATGTTGTTTTTACAGAGAGATTTTCTGAATAAAGAAATATGTAAAAAAAAATATTTCCTGTCATAAAACATATGTTTATTTTATTTGTTTTCAATAAATGTTAAACATTTCTCTCGCATATATATCTATTTAAACACGTCAAATTTGAAAGGAAATCTCTCGAATGAAGAGGCAATTTGCACCCGTCAAACACTGACGGGTGATTTTCTAGTATATAAAGATTTTACAATAATTGTTCTAGGACACGCAATATCTTCACTGTAGCGAGCGAAGAGAGCAGGGTTTGCTACGCAAACTTAGGAGGATTGCAACTCCTAGGGGTTGGCGAGCTTTAGCGAGCAGGTGGCAGACCCCCTAATTATTAATAAATGTTTTATTTGTAAAATTATAAATATTATTGGAAAATTAGTAACGATATCACTCGTATGACTCGTATCATTAGTAACGACTACAGTAAACAGCTGACTCGTACGACGACGATTTTACCGCCGTGCGTGTAAAGGCTAGATTTCTGTGAGCGGCGACGGTAAATTCTCCGCCGCGATAAAATCCGCCTTGTGTATGACCAGCGTCATGGTATGTCTAATTCATACTGACAGGATACCAGTTTCTTCGGAAGTTGGTGACAAATGGTTAGCATAAGTGTCATTCCTATTTTCAATCAGCATTCAGAGAAGAGTAAAGAACGGAAAATATACCTCCATTTTTTTTTTTGCGTAGTGCGAAAGCACTCCAGCAACTTTAAAAAACGTAAGTTTGTTATCTTTACATTTTTTTAGTACTGAATATTTGCGAGAGAGAGAGAAAAGACCTCATAAAGTTTTACAATTGGAGGTAAAAATTATTAGTCAATTTTGACGCTGAAGTCAAGATAAATGAAGGCGATTTCTTTAATAATTAACTAGAACAAGTACATAAAGAAGAGAAATTTAATTACTGCCGTAATGTGAAGCGTTTTCTTTTCTCGCTGAGTTACGCTATTGTGACAAATTAATATTACTATTATCAAACACATTAAAATTTGCTTTGACTTTCAAATCATATTTATAATCATTTGACTATTAAATATATAAGTATGGCAGTCATTTTTTTATAATCCTCATGTTTAGTACATGTATAAACATTTTAGTACTAAAGTATTTTAATTATAAACACTTTTGCTTCAATAAAATCCAGAAAGTTTAATTTAAAATGTTTCGTATACACTAAAGCCTTCAAAATTTTTCAGAGATAATGTATCGTTTTTTATGCACATGAATAATGTCTTCTAAAATAATAAGGAAGTGCAATTGTACATATCATAGACAAATTAATAACGTTATAATTTAAATTCATGTTTGAATCATTTTTTTCGCTTCAATAGCGTGTCCCCTAATTTCATGCAAAGAATTTTAACTTTGTCATAAGGTGCTAGATAAAACATTATTAAACTTTATTAGTTGTAAATTTTGATTAATATATTTAAAGATATGTATGAAATTATATGATGAATTATATCATGAATATTATTAAATATATTTGTCACTGAGGCTTTTGTATGATTTTATCTGTGTTAGCAAAAGATTTACTTCAATGTTTAAAGTTCTATATACTGTCTATGGGCAAAAAAGTAATGTATATAATTTTTTCATTTTTATTCGTGTGTGTGGGTTTCTTTTTCGATTGATTAAGAGATAAAAATAAATAGGAGATAAATGGAATGCACCTTTTATTCATATTTTTCTAATTTTTATCAAAAGTCTCTTACAAAAAACTTTGATTTTCTTATTTCATCCATATTTAAGGGATCAAAGTTAGAATGTACCAAATTTTCTGTGAAAATTTAGCGAAATTTCGTTAAAAAATTTGTGAAGTGTAAATCCCATCACCTCAAAAAATTTTTATAGATTATTTTTTTATGTTTATTTGCCCTTTTAATCTTTTCACTCCCAGGTATAAAGTTCCCGAAAAGAAAATGAAAACATTTTAAAAGAAAAAAGAGGAGGGGAGCGCAATTTCGGTATTTGCCCTGGGCGCCATTTTATGTATGTACGCCACTGTTTCTTTACGACATCGAGAATATCAAGTCTATTTGCTATGTCTTTTGAAAAACAAAGCACCATTAATGGTTTAAAACATTCATCGTAATCATGTTTGTTCGAAGATGATTGAAAACCAACTTCATTGTATGCAAATGATCTTTCACAAGTAGGGATGTATAATCCACGATATTTTTTATAACAAATATTTTTACTATTGTTATTTTTAAATATCTGTTCTAAATAAGTGTGACTTCAATCACACTTTTAATTTTCGAATTCTTATTAAATGTATGTAAAGTGCTTTGAAAAAATTTAAATATAAAATTGTCATTTGTTTTCATTAAACTTTCTGCAAAATTTTGTCTTTATAGTTCTATATACTGTAAATAGATGGCGCCTGTAGCGAAGACTACTTAACAAAATTCTGATCAATTAAATTAACCGCAAATATTCCCATCAAGCGCGGAAGCCAACATCAACACAGTTCACTATTCAGAATCCCCGTTTGATTGATTGATTGAAATGTGAAGAGATGGGATTTTTAGAAACAAAGGCCGTTATCCCCTAATGCAAAAAGGATGCACTCAATAAATGTCAAAAGACTTCAGGGATTGAAGAAGAATCTTAAGATGCCGCTTATCAGAAACAGTGTTTTCAAAAAAGGCTTTTAAAGACGAACACAATTGAAGATCAAAATTAAGTTTTGCTCAGAGGATTGACCTATGATTTGAATATTTGGAACAGAACAAAATAATGTGTTCAATGTTATTGTCACGATTGCAAATTTGACAACGAGGGTTGTCGTAAATGTAAACGTAATCGAAGATTTTAATCATTTTTATTCAGACGCACAACATTGAGTATATACGATACAAACAAAAGCATAGCAAAAATGGTTCGTAGTAAGTATTCCATTTTTTAGACATTAGACGAAACAAAAAAACTACTTGCCAAACGATAAAATATGATGAAATAAAATGAAACAGGAAGTGCATAATATATCGGCAGTGGCAACATCCTCCCATCTTTTGTATTGCGGGCAAACTTGTTCACGAGCAATACAAAATGTCACTAAAATTAAAGTGAATTACAAAAGAAAATGTTATTCTAAAGACATAGAAAATTAAAGACATTAGTACAGTCTATAAGTCCATTCGTTTCACAGGAACAATTCTTCGACCAAAACGTGTTTTCTTTACAGTCTGCAATTTTCCTTTCTGATGTGTATCAGCTTGTAAAATTTATCAAACAAATAGCGACTCAACCCTTTTCTGCAATATTCCATACCCCTGGTAGAATTTACTCACAACTGGTCGAAAAAGATGCAGAGTCTCTCAGAATCACTTTTCGCAACCTCAGTTGCATTCCAGACCATATAATTTCTCTTCCCATTTTTCCACACTCCAACCCAAACATATGTGAAATTTTTCTTAAAGACTTTTATTTTCAAAACAAAGAACTTCCTTCTTCATTAATCTCTTCTGATTTCATTGAATGCATCCAAAGATTTTTCACAAATCATTTTATCATCGCCACTGACGGGTCTAAATCTCATTGTCACACCTCCATTGCGGGTTTTTCTTGTTTACAGCAATTTTGCTATCGTATTCACCCTCTAAATTCTGTTTTTACTGCTGAAGTCTTAGCGATATGCCAAGCATTGTATGAACTCGTTATTCCGGAAACAGATATTTTAATCCTCTCAGACAGTTTTTCGGCACTTTCGTCTCTGAAAAACTTATCTTTCCACTCCCCAAAAGTCATACACCGTCTGGCTGCAAAAATCCGTATCCGGAAAAATCTTCATCAAAAAATTGCACTTTTATGGGTTCCTGGACATTCTGGGGTTTCTTGGAATGAAAAGGCGGACTTTATCGCAAAGCGTCAGATTTTTCACCTTATATAGATTGGATTGCCTCAGAAGACATCCTTTCCCACCTTAAAAAGCAATCATTACAAATAACTGAAGAAAACTACAATAAAAGTAAATATAAATTATTGATTGGAAACATCCCGGACATTCTAACCATTTCTAAATGGACTGGTAACCGAGTACAAGATAGATTAATTGCTCGCATTATTAGCAAAACTATTACAACCCCAGGTCTTCTTTCTAGATTCAACCTCCACCCCGATCCTTTGTGCAGAGTATGCAACGAAATAAATGACATTTCTCACATTCTACTAAGGTGCCAAAAATATGCATCTGTTAGAGTTATACTCTGGAGAAAACTAAATATAGTGTCTGCAAACATCACTTATGATGTACTTTTGTCTCATGTTCTTGTCAACAAGAATCATCTTCTCATCTTTGTTCAAACTCTGAAGTACTTCGACATTGTTTAGCTGCATCCATTTGGCAACAAGCGGTTCCGTTCCATTGTTTACTCTCCATTTCGACGTGTTCTGAATCACCGCTGGGCTTGATTTAATTCTGTCAAGGACTGGTTTACTCTTTGATATGGACATACCTGCTCGGTTTTCTTGAAATGATTAGTACTGCATCTAATTGGAAGTAGGGGATAATAGCCTTTGTTGCTTCAAATCCCGTAACACAAACACAAATTCAAGTTCAATTCAAGCTTGTAAAAACTGCTCGTTCGAATCAGTGTGCAGACGATTAGCATCATTAGTAATGTCGGCAACACTTTCAATATTTTCCGGTACGCTTTTCGAGATTTCATTTGAGCTCATTTCTAAGGGGTAGATTCGTTGAATTGGGCGAATGATTTCCCCATTGGTCACACGTAATTTGGCTACTCGTTCGATGTTATCTTTGCCTTGAAACAGCTCAATGACACGTCCCAAAGGCCAGTTTAAACGTTTCGTGTTGTCTGAACCAATGAGAACAACATCTCCAGGTGACAGGTTATGTCTTTTCGAAGGTAACTTTGGATTTCGTATAAGTTCTGCCAAATATTCTTTTTGGAATCGTTGGCGTAATTGATAACGTAGGTTCTGTAGGTAACGAATTTGTTTACGTAGATGTTTAGCGTCTATGATGTCCAAGTCAACAGTTTCATTTCCTTTTATGTCTTGTATGAAGTCTGAAGGTTTCATAGCCCACAACTCATTTGGATCATCATAAAGGTATGTAAGTGGACGTCCATTGACTACGCTTTCACATTCGCATAGCAAAGTCACCATTTCCTCGTACGTCACACAAGCACGTCCTAAGACTTTCCTTAAAAGTTGTTTAATGATACAGATCATTCTTTCCCACCAACCTTCATACCATGGCGCTGCTGGGGGATTGAAATGCCATTTGATCTTTTGAATAGCACATTCAGCTATAATTTCTTGCCAGTTGAGAGTGCCAAGAACTCTTGACGTTCCCAAAAAATTAGTTCCGTTATCCGTGTACATAATAGAACTATGCCCTCTTCTAGAAAAAAGCGCCGCATAGCTTGCATAAAGGCTTAGGTAGACAGACAGGTCACTAATTCTAAAAGAATAGCGCGGTAAACTGCACACGTAAAAATCACGATCCATGCTTTCTCACCTCCTTTCAAATAGATAGGACCTGCTAGATCAGCTCCAGTCACTTCAAACGCAGCCACACGATTGATTTTGTCGACAGGTAGCGGAGCAGGAACTACTGGCACTACAGGCTTTGATGTATACCTCCTACATGTCACACATTTTCGAAAAACTTCTTTAACAACCCTCCTGCCCCCAGGAATCCAAAATCATTCACGTAGATGAGACAGGGTAGTTTGTACGCCAGCATAGTGAAGTGTCTTATGAGCATAATCTATGAGTCTCCTGACAATTGGATGATCTGGCAGAACGGTGGGTCTTACAAAGTCTTCTGGATCTTGTCCAAGGATTAGCCTTGATTTAACCTTCAATATTTTATTTTCTTCGTAAAACTGCATTGTCTGGGTGTACTTCTCCCGTTTATCCGATGGCCATTCTGATTGGATTATTCGTATCAGAGTTTCTTCGGCCTTTTGGATTTCTTCGTATGACAGTTCCTTTGTCAACTTGTAAGAATTCGCTCTGACATTCTGGCAAAATCTCAATATCCAAGCAGTCATGCGGGTAATCCTTGGATAACTGGAAAAGTGTAATCCTTGGATAACTGGAAAAGTATAAAAATCTATTTCCAAAACTTTCTTTGGGTTCTATATTCAGGTTCCCGACGACAGTCTTTCGCCGTTCTATCATTGCTTCTTCAGGAAGGGTTATCTCTTTGTATGGCCAAAATTCTGGGCATTCGTAGAGCCATTTCGGACCCTCCCACCATCGACTCCGTAAAAGTTCAGACCAATCACATGAGCGGGAAGATAAGTCTGCTGGATTGATATCTCCAGGGATAAATCGCCAATCTTCTACATTTGGCAGTTCTCTTATTTCTTTAATTCTGTTACCCATAAATGTATTCCAGGGTTCTGCGTTAGTAATCCATCCCAAAACTATCATGGAATCTGTCCAAAAATAAGTCTTCAAAGGAAATTTCAAAGCATCTAATATTGTTGAAGCAATTCTAGCTCCAATTGCAGCTCCGAAAAGCTCCAGTCGTGGAATTGTTGGCCTCTTAACATGAGCCACTCTAGCTTTTGCTAAAACCAGTGAGACTTTCACTTCTTCCTCTTCCTCGCATCGAAGAAAGGCACATCAAGCATATCCATAAGCCGAAGCATCTGTAAATATGTGCAAGGTGGCCTTTTCTGCACTTCCACGCAGTACCCTACGAGGAATTCTGCATTTTTCGACAAGGTCTAAATGTTTAGCCCATCGCTGATAACGCAATTGCATATCTGATGGCAACAAGATTCTTCGAGCAAAAGTTTCGACAACAGTGTCGCAGGTGAAGTGAAACCAATAGAATCACATATACTGTTAACAATGGGAAGTAAATTTCTCTTTGAAACAATTTCACTGAATTCAATGTCAACTTGAGGACTAACGTAGTATAGCTCCTCGGTTTCTGTATCCCACTTAATTCCACGTACGCTTTGACTTTCTTGATCTCGAACTCCGGTGTGAGCCCAACATCTTAATTCAAAAGACGCTGCATTCATTATTTCCATAGTTTGAGTCTTGAATTGCTCTAATTCTTCTTGGCTTTCAACACTGGTTGTTAAATTGCCTACATAGAAACCTCGCTTAAGTTTCTCCACAGTCGTCTGAAGAGGTTCAAGTTGATATTCAGTTGAACTAAGGTGGTGACGAATACAGGCATTCAGGAGAAATGGGCTGGAAGTCACCCCAAAGACGACTCGACAATGCCTAAAGAATTCTGATTTCGATCAATCTTTGACATTCCACCACAACAATCTAAAAAAATCACGATCCTCAGATCTGACACTCAATTGCAAGAAAGCTTGTTTAATATCAGCAATAACTCCTATGGCACCCGTACGAAATCTTAACAGAAGTGGAGGAATCTGCTCTGAAAGGCTAGGTCCAACATTTAAGCATTCATTTAGAGAGGCGTAACCCGGTCGTTTGAAGGAGGCATCAAATACTGGGCGAACTTTAGTTGTAGCGCTTGATGGCTTGATGACTGGTCTATGTGGAAGGTAATGGCCTGGATTCGAAATTTCGTCCTCCGGTATGGTTTCTATTATATCATCCCTTTGCCACTATCTCAAAACATCATCGTAGGCTTCGAAGATATTTTCTTTCAATAGACGTTTTGTTACTGAACGCAGTCTAGATTCAGCAACATCATACATGTCATACACAGTTGGGTGGCCAGCCAACCAAGGTAAGGCAACTTCGTACCTGTTATCTATTTTCTTAACAGTTTCTTGAAAATGGGCTAGAGTCTCGTTTTCTAACAACTTTGTAGCTTTACGTTCTGTGGGATCAACAATACCTAAATTTTCTAATTCCCAAATCTTTGGTATTTCAAAGTTCTGTAAACAGAAAGTTACCATGTTAACTACGGTTTTCTTCTTCTCACTTCCCAAAATACTCCAACCAAGGTTTGTTTCAATAGCGGATATACCTGATTTTAGCACTTCGATTCTTCCCGAAAGAATTCTTCCAAGTACATCAGCCCCAAGTAACAATCTTATGGGAGGAGTCTCTGCTCCAATATCAGTTAAGACAATACCATGGTTTTCAAGTTCAGCCAGCAAATGCTTGTCACGGACTCTTGGAAGTGTTGTGCAGATTTTTGACTGATCTAGCACTGACATTTGGCATGAAAACTTTCCATCGATTCTCTCAACTTTGATAGTATAACGATAATGTTCAGCTTCAGGAGTTTGATTCCCTCCAAACAATCCTTGAGATAGTGTTTCCTTCCCTGAAGGTAAAAGTCTAAGTTCTCTTGACAAGTCCTTTTCTATGTAAGAACGATGAGAACCATCATCCAATAAAGCACGTACATATTGACTTCTTCCTCCATTTTTAAGTCGTACAACAAGTGTTTTCGGTTGAAATCTAGAAGTTGGTACACGCTCTTAAAATGGTGCCAAGTCGCCAAAGCTAATGCAAGTATTACATTCATTACCTTTGGCGAATTGGCGTCAACGAAGTGCAGCGGTTAAGTTATTGCTTTGACGATTTGGCGGCGTTTTAAGAGTGTGTACCAAATTCTAGATTTCAACCGTGTTTTCAAATAAATCGTTTTTGGAGAGGATGGAATCGTAAAGAGTGTGGACGTATACTCTTCCTTCTGATCCTGATTAGGAAAGACATTCTTACTAGTGTTAAGCAATTCGGGACATAAGATTGCATGATGTCTCTTTAAACAAATGACACACCGTACATTACTGTGACATTTTTTGGCCATGTGCCCGTTTTTGAGGCAAACTAGACAAAGTCCTTTCCGTAAGACAGCTGTTTTCTTTTCCTCTCTAGTCATCGTTGTAGCTTTACCACAATCTTGGCTAGGGTAAAAATTACTACAAAAAACACATTTAATTCTTTCTTGTGTAGCAGATATAAGAGCAGAAGCAGAAGGAATCTCATTCCTCTTGGAATTAACTACATCTCTTTTAACTTTACCTTGGCACCCAAATCCAGATCGCGCCAAACTTATCATTTCTTCGCCATCAACTTCCTACCTGAAAAAGTTCAAAAGATTTTCTAGAGATCTTTGACTGTTTTCAGGAAGCTCGGCGTCATTATTTAAAATGCTGGATGTTCTATGCCTCTCCCAAGCTCTCAAAACATCTTCAGGAAGGCAAGATTCCACCAGAGCTCATAAGAAGTCAGCAAACTTTTCTTTAGACCTACCCCATGTATCTAATGCTCGTAGATGTGACTCTAGTTGATCGTAAAAAGTTGTTAAATCCGCACATTTTCGTTCACTGGCAGCGTTTTTCATTACCATCTTAAGTAATTCCTTCACTCAGACTTGTACCAGCAAATCTTCTCTGCCAAATCTTTCCTTGAGTAATTCAATCGCTTTAGGATAATTTTGAGCCGTAGGTGGAAAACTTTCTATGAGACTGGCAGCTCGAGTTCCAGGAGTAATTGCCTGAATCAAATACTGGAATTTGTCTTCAGATGGCATCTCTTCATCTTCATGAATTCTAGAAAACTGACTCCAGAATCCCAGGAAAGATTTAATATCGCCATTAAATTTCTTCAATTCTAGCTTAGGTAAGCGATACTTTCGGTCACAAGATTTGACCGATTGGGACTCAGAATTACTTTCGATTTCGAAGTTTTCAATTTTCGATCTCAAAGATAAATGCCGTTCCCTATAAATTTCGGCCTCATTAAAATCTTTAGAATACTCGTTTTCTTGGTTTTCATTAAGCAACAGTTCAGAAATAGAATCTTGTGTTGTTTCTAAGCGTTGAAATTTATCAGTCAGTTGAGAACTCAATTCACGAAGCTTATTAACATCTACTTGTGATTTCGCAATTTCCTCATCAATAGCTTTCGCAGTATTCGTAAATGTCGTGCGCAAAGTTTTACGTTTTAATTTAAATGCTTCCACATCATAAAATACGTAAGGAAATCAACTAATATCGTATAAAATAATTTCGTACCTTGTTTACCAAATTCCGTTAAATCATCAGAGTTTAGCAAGTCGTGTCGTACGGACGCCAAGTGTCGTAAATGTAAACGTAATCGTAGATTTTAATCATTTTTATTCAGACGCACAACATTGAGTATATACGATACGAACAAAAGCATAGCAAAAATGGTTCGTAGTTGGTATTCCATTTTTTAGACATTAGACGAACCAAAAATCTAATTGCCAAACGATAAAATATGATGAAACAGGAAGTGCATAATATATTGTCAGTGGCAACAAGGGTTATTGTGTAAACCAAGGGGTCTATTCTGGTACCCCCGTTTGGGTTGGGTTCCGTTGTTAACGTGCGGAACCCAACGGGGGGTACCATAATAGACCCCCAAATCTATGTAATAGCGCCGGAGTCATAGTCATCCGGGTTAAAAGTCGTGCAATAATGATATCCTCTCTTATATTTTTGAGCCAAGGAGTAAGAGTCAACATGATGGGAATATTGCCAATAGATTCTTGATATTTGCTGTTTTGAAAGGAATGGTTCGTTTTTTGAAGAGAAATAGTCTGAAAATGAGAAATTATATCTTCAGAAGCAATCCACTCTATTAATGGGTGGGGCTCCGTGACCGCTTTTGCGAGTAAATCCGCCTTTCATTCCAATGGATCAATGAATGCCCTGGGGTCCACACCAAACATATTTTTTTTATTAAAACTTTTCCTAACAATAATTTTGCCAGCTAATCTGTGAATGACCTTTGGAGATTTTATTGTAAGGCATTTTAAAGCTTGAAGAACTGAATAGCTATCTGTCAGCAATAATAAGTTTTTATTTGTGACTGAAAGTTCGTCAAGGGCTTGACAAATTGCCAAGGCTTCCGCCGTAAAGATGGAATTGATGGGGTGGATTCTATAAACAAAAGATTGCAGGTTAGAGATACCCGCGATAGAAGTGAAAGAATGTGATTTGGATGCATCCGTAGCAATGATACGATAGTCATAAAATTCTTCAGATACAGCTTCTTCAAAGAGGTCCTTGATCAGGAAAAGAGGATGAACTTTATTTTGGAAACTAAAATCTGAAAGATGAATTTCACAAAAATTATTTCGAGAGAATAGGGTATCAGGAAAGGCAATAATATGGTCTGTAGACGTGTCCAGATCCGTAAACAAATTAGTAATCAATACTTCATCATTTTTAATTAATTTGATGCTTGGTTTGCAATTTTGATCATAAATGGGAGATTGAGCTCCGTTGGCAAGTTGCCTGATAAAGAATTGCGTCGCTAACCTCTTAATTTTTTCCGACAGCACTTCCTGACCAGCGATTTTCATTAGCACAATATTTGGGGTCCATTTAGGCATCCCGAGAGCTACTCTGAGAGCCATAGTTTATATTGAATTGCATGCTTTATACTGAGTTTCAGAAAATTTGTTTGTAAGTGAGCAACGGTAATAAAAGAGACTACAAATACTATTGTTTACTATGTTTATAAGGTCCTTTGTTCTGGGACCATAATTTTTGTAAGCAATAGATTTTAAAGCGTTAATTTTCCTGAGGGCTTTAGATCGAATATTTTTTAATATAACTCCATTTTGGTTAATTTTGGAAAAATTGATACCTAAATATTTGATAGTTTGTTTCCAAGGGAGAGGAAAGCCTGCATATGTAATTCGGGGAAAAGAGTGCAATTTCTTTTTTGATAGGTCAGCTATAGAGCATTTTTCAGGACTAATATCGAGTTTCCAGTAATTACACCATTTATAAACATTTTCCATCGTATTCTGCAGTTCCTTTGAAATATAATCTAAAGACGTATGAGCACAAAAGATATAAGTGTCGTTAGCAAAAATTGAATATTCCACACCTACATCAAGCGTTTCAAAAAAATCCGAGAGAAAACATACGAAAAGAATTGGCGAAACCACACTGCCTTGAGACAAACCTTTCTGAACAGTTTTAGTCTTAGAGAGAGAATTTCTCCAACGAACTTGAATAGTTAGATTTTGCAGAAAGCTGTGCAGGACCTTAATAATGTTTCCTTTAATACCAAGCCGAAGTCACTTTAAAATAAGACCATCTATGTAGACAGAATCGTATGCACTTTTAATATCCAGACTAATTCCGAGAAAGTATTTCTTATGACTATAGGTTTCAGTAATGGCTGTGTGAATTTTGTATACTGCAAGTTTATTGTCTCTGAGGGGGAGGAAGCCATTCACAGAAGGAGGGACTCTTTTCCCGATCAATAAATGATGGGTTATACGCTGAATCAAGATTCTTTCAAAATTTTTTGAAAAAACAGAGGTGAGGGCAATTGGTCTATACGAATTAATTTTTGATTTGCCCCTTCTTCGGTTTTGGAACTGGAACGATAATCGAATGCTTCCATTCCTCTGGGATATAAGAGGTAGAAAAAACTTCCTGAAAAAAGGATGTAATGTTAGTTAAATCTGTAATACTTAGTTTTTTAAACCAATTCGCTGTAATGCCGTCTGCACCTGGAGTTGAATTTCGTGTTTTTTGGATAGCTTGTCTGACTTCCTGTCTCCACAATAATCTAAAGGAATTGGCTCATGCTTCATGCTACTGTCGGAAAAAAAATCGTCAGAATGATTGTTATACAGTATAAGGTTTGAAATGTTTATTTCTTGGTTTGAATGATTGTAAACCTTATTAAGCATGGAGTAAAACATACGTGGATTTCTGGTTATGTTACAGATTTTATCCCAATAATTCCGAATAGCCTTTTTGATATGAAAACGAAGTTTTGCTGAATATTTTTTATGTTTTATCCAGTCTGATTCTGAAATGAAACGAAAGGCCCTTTTGCGAAAAAGGATTTTAAGTTTCTGAAAATTATGACAAGAAAAATTCCACCAGGGAGAGTAATTATCAACCGACAAAGTGATTATTTTTATGTTATCCCTGATCACTTCCGAGATTTTGCGTGTCAGTACATTAAGATTAGTTTTTGTAGTTAAAACATTTGCAGATTGACTCATAGTCCGATTCCAATCAATTGTTTTCATTTTTTTAGAAATGTGTTCCAGTTTCGACCATGTGATAATGACAGGACAATGATCGCTTTCAAAGTTTGAATCTGAAACATAGCAATCAACACCATGGGAAATGGATGTGGAGCAAATTGAGAGATCGAGTAGCGAAGCTGATCCAGTATGAGTAGCATAGGTAAGATTCGAAGAGTTGAGGAGAACAAAACTGGAATTTTACAATTCAACAAAATCATTACTTAACGGAGAGGATTTGTCTGATCCCCATAGAGGGTGATGAAGATTAAAATCGCCAAAAATGAAAATAGGAACTGAAAAGGAATCAAAAGATTGTTTTGCGCTTTCTATATTGAAACCTTGAGGAACATATAAGTTAATAATAATAAAATTTAAGTCTTTATAAAAAAACTTCAGCTGCAAGAATCTCCTGATTAGTATTATGTGAAAAGTTAATTGGAATGATTCTCCCGAATGCGGTTTTTGGAAATCCAGTAACCCACCCCCCCCCCCTCCAGGCCGATCTTGCCTGTCCAAATAAAAAAGTTTTAGATGAACAAAAGAAGGGATCTTCATGCTTGTAAAAAGTTTCTTGAAAAGTCCAGAATTCAGAAAAAGAAAAAGGAGGAACTTTGAGCCATATTTTTTTTATTTTTAAGACCTCTACAGCTCCACTGAACAAAAGTCATTTAAAAAAACAAAAACCTTAAACAACAACAACAGAAGCAGGCCCTAATGAAGGGGAAGGAAAGAAAAAAACTTGCACACACGAAAAAAAGAAAAAAACCCCAAATGTTCTAACCAAAAGCACCCGCATCCAATTGCATTGGGATACCAGATGCTTTGCGAAGATTGTCGACCGCTTTTTTCTTTCTAGATGGCGAGATAGTTTCACCACCCAGCATATTAATAGCAGTCAAGTTTTGCAAAAGAGATTCTACTAATCTTTCAAACATTTCAACGAGCATATTAGCTTGCTGTTCCATCTTTGCATTAATTGTCTGGATGATAGACTCGATCTTTTCGTCCATTTTAAGAAGCATAGTCTCAATTTTTTCGTTAATTTGTCCTTCAATATCATTGATAGGTGTATTTGCTTTGACAGCTGCCGCATAATTAAATTTCGTAGATTCATTGTAGATGCGTCTCGCCTCAGCAGTTGTGAGATGATTTCTACCTTTTAATTGCATAATGTTCTGTTCCTTAATATAAAAAGGGCAACCTCTCGATGTGGCCGAATGTTCCCCTTGACAATTTATGGATTTTTGTGGAACTTGACAAATTCCCGAATGAATTTCACCACATGAAGGACAAACTGGTGTCTTCTCGCAAACCCTTGAGGGATGCATGAAGCTGTAACATTTTATACACTGACGTGCCTGTCAATTTTTTAAAGGACCGAATTTTTTTATTTGCGAACCATATCTTCATATACCCAGGCAAGCGAGTTCCAAGCATGGTAACAAGAACAGGTGATGCCTCCAGGGTATTGTTTTGTTTTACGAAACGCCTCATTTCAACAATTTCAATTTCGTTGTTTCTGGTCAACTCTTCCGCAACCTCAAGCAACGATACTTTAGTGGGAATATCATATAAAAGAAAACGGGAAGTAATGTTCTCCCATATCACATTTGTAGAAACTGGAATGTTTACAACGGTTTCCAAATTGAGTAATTGTGCGGCACACACTGGATCCTGCGTTGTAAGAATAATTTTACCCTGTCGAGTAAATTTCATATTTTGTGTAGTAGTGTGACGGTTGATCTTATCTTTAATGAAAGATTGAAGAGTGAAAGGGTTCAATTGTGGAATTCTAGAGTTCGAATCCGCATTTGATATCAAAATATTAATATCTTCGTATTCATTTTGTCCTAGACGTAAGACAAATTCATTAGTGGATTTACCACTCTTGAAAAATTTTTCGGAAGGAGAAGTCTGCATATTGATGTAAAGGCTTTGCAAGTTCACAGAATAGCAGTCATCATAAACATCCGACACAGTAACCTTTGTGTGGCTCAGCTTTGAACAAGAGATGCAAAATTGTAGAAAAACAAAAAGGACAGGTCTTACCTGACTTCTATGAACAATGAAAAAACAGTCGAAAACACGAAAATAAAGAAATGAAGCATTTAACTTCCTTGCTTCAAAAATTTAAACAAACCGCTAATACGCAACGCCCACTCGAGCAACCATGACTTCCATCCAACCAGAAAACTTCGCAAACCATCCCAGAATCCCCGTTGGAGTGAATCACAAATCCGATCATTTTCCGTTCAGATCACAGTTAACTAAGCTTCCCTGTGTATATTTGTTTGAACGATTATTGCTACTTTCTATCGTTTATACAAGAGCTGTAATCATTCGAAAACGGAGATCAGAACATGTAGCAGCTCTCTCTACGTATGATATTATCTTTGTTGTCGCGAAGTTTAGTTTCCAAAACTGGCAACAAAAAGAGTTGTTGTGATAGAAACGAGACGGATGAATAAAGTTCGATGTTTGTGATTCTAAACGCCTTCTTTCTTTTGGATTTAAATATGCCTAAATCGTTCCTGAAATATAATTTATTTTATTAATTTATCCCATGTATTAACAGCGCATAAGCGCGCTACAAACTAGAATGGTTTCTCGCAGGTAATACAATACCAATGAAACTGCGATAGGGGGAAACCATACCCAGATAGCACGTAAGTTTGCAGCAAGTTTGATTTTCACTTGATATTACCTTGTCATAACAAATTTGACGCGCCAAACTTAAAGCGAACTTGTAGCAAGTTCGCCGTGACAACTAGCGCCACCCTCGCTTGCAAAACGCGTTTGCCACAAGTTCGCCGTGACAAATAGCGCCACCTCCTTGCAATGCAAGTTTGCAAAACAAGCTTGATGCAAAGATAGCACAAAGAGACAATTATCTTTGTCTCTGTTTTAAAAAAACATCCGATTTTTAATAGCATCTCCTAGACCGTCCTTCTCTTTATTAATTCAATAAATCACTGATAATTTGTAAAAAAACGAAACATTTTCCATCTTTTACTAAATATAGCACTCCCCACTTTTAAAGAAAACTATATCGCTCTTTTCGGAATTTGAAATGTTAACGCTTATATAAACAAAATTAAACCGAAAAAACAGTCAATGTTTGTTGAAAAATAAACTTATACATTTTGTCCCATTTTAAAGTAATTACTTTTGAACTCTAATTTCATAATTTATTCTACTAGAAAAACGTAGTTATTAGCGAAAATCGCTCTCTCTTTGACTTCAAATCATATTCTCAACTCAAAATTTAAAGAAATCAAGAAAACAGTTTAAAATAAATCGTATGCGAATCGAATCGAACGATGTTTTAGCGAAATCTATATTCGCCTCTCAGAATTTAACTGGCCGAATGGTTAACGCGTCACCGTCGGAACCAGTAGGTCGCGAGTTCTAATCTGGGTTGTGTTCGTACTCTGTTTTTGCTATAATTTGCAATGAGTTTGACGCGGCAAGCTTGTGGCAAATTCGTCCCATGGTGACTTCGAAGCTTGCGTTAACTTGTTTTAAACTTGTTGCAAGCTTGCACTCTTGTCATGTCAAATGTGTTGCAAGCTTGCACTCTTGTCATGCCAAATGTGTTGCAAGCTTGCTGTGAACTAAAATAGCTATCTGGGTAGTGACCGAAAACAGGGCGATCTTCTTTCTAACGGGTCTATTCTGGTACCCCCGGTTGGGTTGGGAGACGTCGCACGTTAACAACGGGAAAGGGACGTCTCCCAAACCAAACCGGGAGTACCAGAATAGACCCCTAAGCACCAAAATTGTCTTCCTTGGCGCCATCTGTTGACAGAAGATAAATCTAAAACTTAGGAAATGTTTATTAAAAATGAATGTTTTTTTTTTTTTAATTTTGAAACACTTATGCACATTTATTTACCAATGATTGAATCACAGCTTTTTGAAACTAGTATTTGTGATGTTTTGATAATGCGTAATAAATAACAGTTCATCAAATATTAGTCATCCCTATTCACAAGATGTGATGTTGAAGATAAAGGTGACGTCAGAACGAGGAGAATAACTTTGAAAGCTTAATGTAAAACTTTGGATGCCGATTTTGAAGCAAACGTCTTTATTGCTATGTTGAATAAGTTCGTTACACCCTTTCCTTTACAAATGTACATTGTGAAGAATCCTCAGAAAAATAAATTTATTTTCCATTTTCCCCCCTGCTTTCGACTAATGAATCTGAAGTGAACTGATGTTTTGTTTTGATTTGTTTGTTTACATTAATGGCATGTGATTATTTGTAATGGCCTTTGTTGCTAAAAATCCCATCTCACCACATCTCAATCAATCAATGTGATTATTTGGTTGTATAGAAACGAAATTATAAGTTTAAGAAACGTAAAATAGTATTTGACTTAATTCACTGATTGCTTATGTTATTGCATTACCAAAATGTCATTTGTTAAATATTCTATAAAACTGAAGATTATATTTAGAAAAATTCAGTGAATATTTCTTAAATTGTACACAACACTGTTAGATCTGAGAAAAATTTTTATTCAAAATTCTTGTGTATCTGTTCAGTTGAGGCATTAATAAAGCATACATCCTGCTATGGCCAGACTTAAGAACTAAATTTTAGATGTTTGCTTGACAGGTATGCTAAAGATCTGTTTCATAGATTCCCTGTCTAATATGAAAGATTTAACGATTACTATACTTTCCCCTCATTTGAAATTACTTACCTGTAAATTTAACCTTTCCGCTATTGGAAGACTAGAATTTTCTGTTAAGTAATTTCAAAATAATTTTTATGTGATTACAAAAATATTGTTTAAATTATATACTTGTTAAATAGGTATGGTGTTCCTTCTAACTAATCTATTTAATATTTTAGTAGGGAATATAATCTATAGGAAGTATAATCTTTTCCATCTAATATAATTCTAATATCTTATTTGCAACATTTTTTAGCTTAGAATTCTGTGACATATGGATTTTTCCGATTATTTGTCATTTAGGATTTGTTGATAAGGTATTATTTTACAGTCGGACCTCTATTTAACGAACCTCTATTTTGCGAATTTCTCTATTTTGCGAACTTTTTCTTGGAGCCAAGAACATTTTGAGAAATTCTTCTTAAAATAACCTCCAAATAGCAAAGTGCATTCTGTGTTTAACGAACTTTTTCTTGTGATCCAATATTTTTTTTCTCCCTATTTCTCAAAATATTTCTAAACATTTCAAACTTATTCTTTCTTTTAACACATTTTATGGTGATCAATGACCGTGAAGCTGGAAAATGTCACAGAGAAAGTGCTTGAGCATCAAAGAAAAATAATTCATTCTTCATGAGGTGAATAAAGGCGTGAAAAAAAAAAAAAGATATTGCTTTAAAATTTGGTATTCCTCCAAACAGCTTATCAACCATAATAAAATAATCGTGATAAGATACAAAATTATGATTCATCGAATTCTTGTTCAAAATGTTTAAAAGCATGTGTCTATGAAGATGTGGTTGAGGCAGTTTTGAAGTGGACAGTGTAAAAAATAAAAACAATACAGCAATGAATTGCCATGAAGACGAAGATGATGAAGATGGAAATTATCATGATGCAGAAATCAACAAACCTTCGTATGATGAAATGCTAAAATTCATTAATTTGAATATAAAATTATTTTTTAATTAAAAATACAGTGTATTCCCGGACAATGTTTTGTTTTATTCTTGTTTTCCTTGCAGATTTCTTTTTGATGGGTAAAATATATAAAACAAATAGATATTAATTTATAAAATAAAGGTGTGATTAATTACTTTTTTAATAATATTTAGTGTTTATGAATTTAAAATCTGTTTTGTGTAGTTTAAAGCATTTTAAAAGGTGAATCTCTATTTAACGAATTTTCCATATAACGAACTTTTTTTCGGGATTTAGCGACTTTGTTAAATAGACGTCCGACTGTAAATACTTTTTAGAAGTTTTATTAAAATTTTTCTAGTCCCCCCCCCTTTTTTATAGTGGTAGATTTTTTTCCCTCCTAATTATTCATCTGCTGAAAATGTTCTAAAAAGGAGAGAGAGAGATTTTTTTATTTCAACAAAATTATTTTTATTTGCTTGAAAAATGTGACAACATTAATGTAGGCAAATTTTTCTTATGATAAATGATACTTATAGAACTTTCTTTCTTTTTGAGCTGAAAGGGAGAGTGTATTTAAAATAATTTAATTTAACTTTAAATATATTTTTAACATAAGGCTACCATACGTTTGGATTTTGTCCAGACAATCCGGATTTCAAGTTCATGTCTGGACTAGTGTCTAGATCTTCAAAATGTCTGAATTTATGCCAGTGAATGCAGCAAGTGTGAAATTTGGTTGTAATAGAGAAAATCTGGTGTGTTCGAAAATGCTGGCATCCTTCTGCCATTGAAAGAAAATTCATTGTTAACATGCATTGTTGATGAGAAAGTGGATGAGGCTTCTTCTTCAGATCCCTAATCCAATCTAAAAATTAGAAGTTTTGGTGGTTTTGTTTTAATTCTGTTTTTCATTAATATTAATTTGAATTACCAAACTTCATTAAATTATATCTTTTTTGCATTCTGACATCTTATTATTTTTTTTTCACTTCCTCAATCTCTGTGCTAGTGTTGTAAAAGAGAATCGTTGGCAAGTAGCTTTTAGAATTTTATACTATACTTTGATCACCCAAGACCCTTTTACCCCTACCCGGTGTGTCCAGATTTCAACAAAAAAAATGATGATAACCTTATTTATACAGCTTAATTATCACTGTAAAATGATTGATTAATTTAGGTAGTAACCCAGTTTGAATTTTGTCCAATTTTTTTCTCTCAATTAAATGGAATTTGAAAGCAAATTATGGTTATTCTATAGAGTAATATATTTTAAACTGCTGTTATTCATTTTAGAATATGTAGAAATATAGTTACATATTTTGTAACACAGCAACAATAATACATAATTTATGTAGAAAGGTATTATATACTATTCAATAATTTTATAAAGCTCCTTGGACCTTCACTGTATATTTTATAGAATTTCAGATATCACAGAAAGATTTTGTATCATAATAGCATGTTTTTCAGAAGTTATTGGTTTTACATTTTATTTTTTACCATTTTAAGGAAGCTGTTTGAAGATACTGAATTCATCAAGTATCTAAACTGGCTGTTCTTGTTCTTTTTCAAAGCAGTTAATTCACATTTATTTGCTCATTTTCTTAAAGCTAAGTAGATGAAATATTCTTAGATATTCTTCAGATTACTGTTTATTCACTTTTAAACCTCATTTTTCCAAATTAGAAGTTATTTGATAAAAATAATTAGCCACTTGGAGGGTTAAACCATAAAAAGACATACACTTATTATTAGAAGACACAAAAATTATTTTCACATAAATATTTGCCTTTTTACTGTATATTTTAGAAGTCATGAATTTGACTGGACACCTGGCTGAAGACACTTCTTGTCGAACAATACCTAAAGGCTGGAGAAGAGTTGTGAAAAAAAGAAAATCTGGAAAAACAAAAGGAAAATTTGATGTTTATTTTTATAGGTAATTGCCTGGAAATGCTTTTTTTAATATTATTTTTCTTCCTTTTTATGCACTACACAATTTGGAACTTTTCTTTTACCACATTAGTTGCTGGAATATGTGTCAATTGTGCCACTTCTCTTTTAGCTAGAGTTATCAAAACATATACCAAATGACTTTGTAAGCAAACTTCCATTACAAAATGTGCATGACACACTTGTCTGTACTTTGGCAACTGATGCACTGAAAGAAAAGTGACATTTTGCACCAATAATTTTGCTTAGTCGTTGCATAACTGTTATCAGGATAACAGAAAAGTCTCCAAAGATTTTATATGGTCCATATTTAAAAATTTTTGCTTTCTTGGATAATATATTAAAATTTTTGCATTTGCAGTCCTGATGGACAAATATTTAGGTCTAAGAAAAGTCTTCAAAGGCATTTAGAAGCAACTGGAGCCAAACTTAATATAACGAGCTTTGATTTTTCTGTACATCATGATCAGGAACTGTCTTTAGATGAGCTAGTGGAAACACCAAAGGAATCTGTAAATGAAATCAGGTTAGCATTTTTTCACTTTTTAAGTGTAGCATTTATTATTCATTACATTATTTTTATTTATCTAATACATTAAAATGTATTAGATAAAAAATATTCTTCTATATAGTTTTTAAAAGTTATTAAAAAGAAAACTCTGACTTTTAGATACTTAAAAAAATTGTGTAAATGAAATTTAAATAATGTCCAAGCATTCTGATAAGTTTCCAAAAAAAGAAAAAAAAAAACCTGTGTGGCAAGATCATAAGTTTATGCAAACCCTTAAAGTAACTACTGTAT